>MVGT01000438.1:2795175-2811833 GCA_002174775.1 Macleaya cordata | reverse complement strand
TTTTTTTTTAACTTTTTTAAATGACGATTATATCCTTCAAATCAGTTTTTTATTAATTTCTCAAATTGTTTTAAAAAACTACCACTGTGCATGTGGTTCTCGTAAGTTAAATAACAGAAAGGTAAAATAGCTTTTTACCCTGCATCATTGAGGATGCTCTTAGAGATTTTACATCTGCAATACTCAGAACAGAAGTCACATGGTAGATCCCTACTGAACATTCAGACTGAAAGGATGATGAAATTTTAATGACCTTGATCCTGGAAAAGACCTGGTTAATGCAAACATTCGCAGGGATCATTGGAGAACATTTATTAGGACCAGCAATGAATCAGAAATGTAAAATTAGAAAGGAGAGTAACCCACCCCTTCAATAGACTTTATGGTGACGGGTATTAGTCGCATTTCAACAGATAGCAGTTCTCAATCACTTCTCAGATGATCTTCCTAATTAGTACAGATTTCTTAAAATTACAATAGATTCAATCAATAAGATCAGTACTAGTGAGAGACACAGAATCTGCAAACTTTCATTTTTTCAGAAGGGAAAGAAAAACACCCAAGTGAAAGAATTGGTCCCAGAGCAGATACCAAGGCTGATGCTTAACTGAACTCCATGCAACCTAAACATCTGCTATCAACAACACTCGGTAGAACTTATAAGAGCCAGTTCCATCTGAAGATCATGTGGTATAGCCATTTCATTACAGAAATTAAGTAGCAAAGTCACAGGGTAAGATCTTACAAAAGGTTCAGTTGATGCAATATAAGATGAAGAGTTCCTAACAACATAGTGGCTCAATAGTTGGTCGGGGTAAATTCATTGAGAATGTCTTGAAAACAAGGAATGTACTTGAAAACTTCGCTTGGAAATAAAATCGATGATCAATCCAATCATGCTAGCACAAAGTAGTGAACCAATTGTATCTAGTTGTGTAGTAATATAGATTTCCTCATCAATATATCCCAATTTGCATCCATTCAGAACGTGAAAAGAAGTCCGGTTTCATAAATCAGTATACTACCGTAGGTGAACTTTAAATTATGATGTAAGAAAACTCATAACAGCCTACCTCTATAGGTTTCTCATCCAATTTCAACAAGTCGAAAACATAAACAGAATCTCAAGCTTCAGAAATGAGAGTTTCAATATATATTTATTACTTTGAATCTTATATTACTGATATTCTACACTATTCTGCTGCACAATTATAACATTGGACAGGATTATTCTATGTAAAAGACTTCCTTACCGGACTCTATTTACAGGTGATGGTCGGCTTTTTCCCTTTTTGTACATCACTCTTCTTATCTACCTCAGATCAGATTAGGTACTCGTAGTACATTAGGAAAATGGCGTCTGGGATATCACGGGGAAGGTTATTGACGTAGAGGTAGAAGCGAGACAAGTCGTCCTTGGCTACAGTTTCTGTGTCAACCATATCCCCATTACTAGTAAGAACCCATAAGTCTCCTGAACTAACTCTCTTCAGGCTACCCCGGCAAAAAGGGCAGGACTCCGACCTTGTATTCCTGTAAATCCAAATTCATCAATATTAGGTCTTGATATGGAAACCATTAAAAACTTGAAAAGTAAGAATGAGGGTTTTAGTACCAGTCGTGGTAGCAATTAATGCACATAGAATGGCAGCAATTAGGCAAGACCATCTTGGTGCAAAGTTCCATACAAATACCACATTCATCTTCTCTATCCAGTTCTATATCAGTGAACTTCCTTCGGTCGTCCATCCTCCTACCAAACAACTCCTTGTACCGATCCGTTTCCAAAGTAGTATTTATCTCTGTTAAATTAGATTGTAGTTGTTGAAGGGAGGGTAAAATCACAGCTGCAAGTTGTTTTTTTTTTTTTTTTGTCAGAGCAGTAACAAGCAAGTATAAATGCAGAAACCAGAGAACTAAACATGCAAATTGGATAAATGTAGATAGTTCACAGACCATAGAATTCCCAAATAGTTGCTTTCCTCCCACTAGAAGCTAAACTCGTCCTCCCGTCTGCATATACCTGAACAAATCCAAACAGATACCCTAAAGAGGATTAAACACAAATTTAAGAGCCAAATTATATGAACTTTGGGCTGACTACTCAATAGAAAATAGTAGAAAAAAGAAAGATCTTAACCCATTTAATTATCCTTTCTGATTCTTGTAAATTTGCAGAAATAAGTTATAAAGAACAGGAAAAAATTGCAAACCCACCTTGTATACAAGTATGTGGACTAGGTTTGAACAGCTTGGGATTAGACATGTACAAGTGGAATCAATCCATTGAAGCAAAAACAGAAAGAGGGGTGTTAAGTGGTTGTAAGCAATTTTCATCTGAAGATATGCACCACCCTTGGCTCTTGGAATTGCAAGTGCCCTGAAAACCAAAACCTCAAATTCATAAATACCCAGTTCAGCTCTGCTCAACCAAGAACTCCATCTAGCCATAAGAATCAAATAAAAATTATAGAATCGACCTTGCATGAAAAAAAAATTTTGAAGAGAGGGGGAAAAAGAAAAAACTTTGAAAAAGTATTACATGCTAAACCACCAAATGGGTTTTTCAATTTCAAAGCTTTTAGTGTATAGGAGGAGCTGAAAACAGATTAAACTCCCCAAATACATAAAATTTAGTCAAGGAGTACTTATTTTTTTTCTAAATTCAGAACATCTATCTAGTAAAAAACAAATTTAATGAGCTACGAAATGAAAAACTGGAGGAAAAAAAATCGTCTTATGAATTGTCAGCGCCCAATTTTTGAATGAAAGACAGAGTAAAAACCCATAAAACAAAATTAAATGAAGAACGGAATTGAAAAAAAAAGAAAGAAAGAATGGAAAACCAAAACAAAGAAGACAAATAATCAGAGAAAGAGAGGGCAAAAAAAACTCACACAGCATTAGCATGTTGTATATCAGCCTCCAGAATCTTAAGGGTCTCCTTATAAGAAAATTTTGAGAGCTGGCTGTACATAATCTCTATCTCTTTTTTTCTTTCTGGGTTTTCTCTTGTTCTTCAAGAAAATAAGAACAGAGAGAGCAGAGAGAGAGAGAGAGAGGGATGATGCAATAGAAGAAAGCTTTTCCTCACTGTGGATGGTTTCCTATACAATATATTATAATCAACTAGAGGACTAGAAAGATTGGAACTTTTGCTTTGATGAAAAAGAGAAAAAAAAAAAAAAAAGTTAGTTTTTGCTTGCTTTGTGGGATCCACTTCACTAAACCTTTCTGAGGACCTAATTCCCACCAAAACCTTCCATAGTTTCATTTCTGACCTTGTTTTTCTTGTTTGTCACTCTGTCTTATATTCTTATTTGCCTTAAATAGTCAGTTTTGGTGTCTTTTAACTAATTTAGTTTGGGTCTTGTTAACGTGTGCCCAAACGCACACGATAAGGTTGTTTTCGAAGGAGTTTTTTTGCAAGTTCAAAGTCTTCAAATTAGCTGAATTTTTGTAGACATAATATTATTATTATTTATAAGATGTCCATAAAAAATCAGCTAAATCAGAAATATCTAACCCTCTAAACAAATCACTTTAAATGTAAGCCGTTCATTCACACTATTAAAGTTTAAATTAAGTGTTTATGGTGCTAGAGCGTGTTAGAGGTCTCCGATTGAGCTGATTTTTTTAGATATGGTCCAAATAGTATAAATAATATACATATCCAAAAATCAGCCCATTTGGACAACCTTAAGAAACTAAATAAAACACAAAACCTAAAAGCTTATCATGTGCACATGTTAACAAAATCCATTTAGTTTTGGGTTCTCACAGATTAATTTTATTGGGATGGAGGTTGTGTTTGTTGGGGATGCCATCATTTAATTAATTTAGTTACATCAATTTCTTGTTGGTTTCTTGTTTTTGTTTTTCGGTTATGGTGAGGCAAACTTTCTTTTTGTTTTCAATAATTTCACACAAAATGGAAGGATGGAATAATGCACCAGTGGTTATAATATAATATAAGTCCATTTTTTATATCAATCTAAAGATTGTTTGATTATAGTGGGTATATTTTGGGTAATTATTTTGAACCAAAGTCAGCCCTAATTGGATAAGCTAAACCATTCCACCCAAATTTGTTTAATTGGTTGGTTAAGACCATCTGATGATTAGGTTTCCAGATCCATTTATTGAATTTCTAGAATTTAGATTGCAAAATAAGGAAATTGTGATAAGAAAATGAAAAAAAAAAAAAACAAATTTTTTTCTTTATTTTAATGAAAAGTGGAGTTGTCAAATTTATAATTGGATTGGTATTGGGTTCAATTGACAATTTTTTTAGAACAAAGAAAAAAAAAAAACTTGTCCATATCTTAATAAATAATACATACATAAATTACATCGCAGGTATTAGAATTGTAGTATTGATCATGAGAAGTTACATCAAAACGTCAATTTTTTTTTTTGGAGGGTATGAAATAGAAATGGAGTTTAATGCGTGGTTAGACTGACGACCTAACACCTAACAAAACTAAAAGCAAAATGAAGAATGTACTTATAATAGGGCACTGTATTTCTTCATTTCTTGATATTTTATGCTTAACCAAGAGTCAAGCATGACCAAGTGATTGGAAAAAAAATAAAAAATCTAAGTTGCCATGTGTATGCATTTATTTTATTTATCAGTAAATGTATATGCATTTATTTTATTTTATTTATCGGAAATGTATATACATTAATTTTCTTTCTCTCCACGTACCCGTAGTAGCAATATGACTGCCAAATAAAAATATGAGAAAACAAACATCACTTTCAAATATTAAAATTTTAAATATAATATGCATATGTATAATGTATGCGTTGTATACTCATAAAATTAGAAGCGCAACAAATTTTTCTATGCAACAAGTCTAAGAAAAAAAAAAAGCTTACGATAGGGTTTGATTTGAAGTTCATTAATCCTCCAATTTGGTGCTAAAACACTTGTTTGTTTTTAATAATGGAGTTTGGTCCGGATGCGTAATTGTGTAAAAACCCATACATCTCAAAGCCCCTCCCACGAGAATGAATTCACGTGCCGAATGGATTATCATCAACTACTAGCGATTACGGCTTCATGCAGACTAGTTGAAGCTTGCCATCTGAACTAAGGACAGGTTTGGGGGTTAGCTCATCCTCGCAAGATAGCACCCAAGGCATAAGAGGCATTAAGGGATAGCAAAACAACCTCACGTCACCTACCACAAAAAAAAAAAAAAAAAAACACGTCACGAGCCCACCCAAATTTTCTAGGCCCATGCTCATCACAAAATTTTAATAAGGTGGGCTTGATCAGGGGTTTTAAAGCTAGGTCTGAACTAGCTTGAGTCAGTTCCATCCAGCACCGCCTTGCGAGTATTAAGGCGTTGGGACACCAGTCTTCAAAAGCCCATAAAAACCCTGCATAGGGTTCACATAGATGATCCAAGGATATATTTAGGGCTTATATAGAGATAAACATCCTCACTAAAAATTAAAGAAAATGTTAAATTTACTGTATTTCCTACTGTAAATTTTACTGCAAAAGTTATCCTACGATTTTTAAATAATCTCACACTCCTCGTGATTTGCATCATTTTCCAATTGACGCAAATACCCTCCTAAATAGCCTTTGTAGTATAACTTGCAGTACAGTTTGCAGTAAGTGTAGCATCACCGATGAAAGAAAATACTAAACTTACTGCATTTTTGTACTGCAAATCTTACTACAAAGTCCTACGGTTCTCAAATAATCTCACTCCTCGTGATTTGCGTCATTCTTAAATTGACACAAATACTCTCTTAAATAACCTTTGCAGTAAGGTTGGCAGTACACTTTGCGATAAATATAGCATCACCGTATAATCATACTATGTTGAGTTGACCCTACATGACCAGAGATTTTGTAGGGTGACCGAGGTCAATTGATTATTATTTTTAGAGTCAATTGACCGTCTCCCGTCATTTTGTGTCAACAAAAGGATTACGGTGAGGTAGTAAAAGTAGAACCTTGGGGTTTTCAGTAAGAGAAGGGCGTCGATACAACTAAGTGCCTCCCTAAATTCCCAAGCAGCAAAGCCAAAGGTAAAAAAAAAATCAGAATTCAGAAAAAAACTCCCTAGACGGGGTATGATGATACCACCATAGCCATTGGATTAGCCACTTCTCCTGAGCGCGGGAAGCCTTTTAGGTTTTCTGGACTGACGGAGGAAAGTAAAGAATCAACTCAGAAAACAGAGACTGTGAAGTGTCAGATAGATAAATGATCAGTGGTTTTCTTTGAAGGAAGAACAAGAAGACTTACAGAGATAGAAGAAAGAGTAGAGAGAGAGAGAGAGATGGGGACTTGTAAGGGTGAAGCATGTGAAGAGTGTACACAAAAATGCTTGTTGATTCATCATGGGAGAAAAGACCCATCACCCATTGTTTCTTCTTTCTTCAAAATCATGATCGGCGATCGATTTTCATCAGTTCTGGTATAAACCCCTTTATCTCTTTCTCTCTCTCTCTCTGATAAACACTCTCTCTATACTTGTATGGTGGTTTTCTCTTTTTCTCCATTACACAAGTGGGGTTTGTGATTTTAGGAGTTCTACTTTAGCAGAGCTGTTCAGCATGCTTAATCTTTTGTTCTTTCTTCCACTAAAATGCTTGCCCTTCAAATTTTCTAATTTTTTTTTGCTTTCCAGTCCTATTTTTATATGTATATTCATCTTTTTGCTTTGCAATCCATCATGAACAGTTCAAATATGTATGTTTTGTGATTAAATGACGTTTCTATATCTCTTTGCTCCATATTTATGCGAAATTCAGTTCGAACTTGAGTTCTTCCATATTTATTATACCTAGTTTTACCTGACTTGTTTCTAGGCTTGAGTTTGTGCCTTAAATTAAGGCGCCCATCTCTTGTTTATTGTAAACAGTAGGTATTCTGTATTATATTCGTTTTATGTGGAACTTTTTTTTTATTCCTCTTTCATAGTTGCATGATCAAATTATCCGATTTATTTTAGTGATTCTTGTTTTTAAAAGAATTGTGAATCAGCAAGTTTAATTTGTGACATGAATTCAATTGATCCATCCAAACCAAGATAGGAAAATGCAGTGTAAGGTCTATGTGGTTGTTACCTTGCCATGTTTCATGTCGTCTTCTATTTGTTTCTTAAAATTGTTAGTATGACATGATTTGAATGTTACTATTATTTTGGCGTGTAATGATAGCTCTAGTCATCAAGTTCTCAAGTTTTTGCATTACCGTGCAAAAGAACACCTTGGTCTTCCTCTGTGTGAATGATTATTTACCAAAGTGTGATCGTGTGTGAGTGCATCTTTATACCTGTTTCATTTATTTCATGACGTTTTGCGAACAAATCCATAAATTTTCGAGCATTATACAATGAAGTGTAGGGTTTCCAAGGTGGTTGAAATATTTCCATTTTTGGGTTAATTAAAATGGGATTCAAGGCCAAAAATTTAAAAAGCTAGGCCGAAAATTAAATACATTGTCTCTCTTTTAAGTATGGCTGTGAATTTAATTAAGTTCCTTGTATCATGGCTTAATTGATTGTTGTCATTCGTTGGGATGGTAGCTAGTATAGAGAGTGGATCAACCAACGTGTGGGGCTACAAACTACGTATATCTCATGAAATATTTAATACTTTACTCAGTTGAGGCATCCCAAATTAAAAGGCACTTTCTAATTTTATCTGGCAAGCTAATATAAAAAGGGAGAGTTCTGGGGGTTTGCATTGGGTCTTATACCGTTTATTTTAAAAACAGATTTTGTAGGATAGTGCAAAAGAAGTAAAGGACCACAGCAAAAATCATTGTTAGTACATTGTAGTCGATAACTCTGTGTACGTGTATGTGAAAGGTATGTTGATAAGTTGCCAAAGAACTGAGCTTATTGTGAATTGTGTGACACAGTGTTAGCTTTTCTCTCATGTTTTATAACCATTGGTATTTGATATCTGGTCCTTGTCTGTGCAAGGCCTTCGTTTTAGTGACACATACATCTTAATTCTCGAGTTTAATTTTGTATTTCTATCGGCGCTGGCTATTTTGATTTCTGATCCTTCAATCCCTTCTTAACAACCTTTTCAGTTCATGCCTCCTAAATTTGCACGAACAATAGCATCCCTGGTTGATCAAGTAACTTACCTTGAAGATCCGAAGGGACAGCGTTGGAGGGTAATGTTATCCATCGTTGATGGATCCCTGGCTATCCAACAAGGATGGCATGAATTTGCATCAGACCATTCTCTAGAAATTGGAGATTTTGTGGTATTCAATTATATCGCTGGGTCACACTTCGTAGTTCAAATGTACAGTAAAAGTGGCTGTGAAAAGTTGAACTTTTCTGAGAAAAGAAATGACAATAGGGGCAAAAGAATTAGGGCAAAACGTTCCTCGGGTAAGCTGCCTTCAGATGGCAGAAATTCAAGTGCCTCAAAGGCCCCATCTGAAATGACTGATAAGGGTTCAGTTAATGAACAAGGATCAACTTCAACTATTCATTCTAAATTTGACGTTGAAATACTTGAGAGCAAGAGTGATGCCAAGGATGTAGCAAAGGTAAAAATGGCTACAGGAATGACTTCCCATTGCCATAATAGTAAGAGAACATCCCAACCTATGAAGCAAGTAGACTTCACTGAAGTACCATTCTACATGATTGATAGGAACTCACTGGACAAACAAGGAGCAAGTACAAGTTCTCTCTTTGACTTGTCTAACTTTGAAATGCCTAGTAGGAAATCAAGTGCTGATGGAATGGACAAAAAAGTCCCAGAGGTTATTAAAATTGAAAACTCTTCTAATTCTGATGTTAACCCGGTACAACCTCAAACCACATTGAAAAACAATTGTGTGGAAGAACAGTGCCACATAATTGATGAAGTACCAGTTGGCAAGGATGGAAAAAATAGTGGAGGTTGTATTGATGTATCAGACTTGGAGGTTCGTGATGATGTATCAGAGTTTGAAATGCCTGAGAGAAACTACAATGCTGAGACTGCAGATCAAGTACCATTGGCTACTGATGAAATGTTATGTTTCAGTAATATCTCCATACCACCCACAACCAAATCAACAATGGATTGCAGTGAAAATGAGATGGAGAATCTGGGAATATCTAATGGAGCCTTAAACAAGCCTCCTTTCACCAAGGAATTGAATGCTGTGTATTCGGGTTAGTAGTTTTTATATGTTTCTTATGCTATGATTATCTTGAACAATTCTTCTATGGTGATTCATGCTCATTATTGGCAGGGATTGACCCAGTCATACTCCAACGAGAGCATACTCCTCAAGAAAGTAGTGGAAGAGTCCCGCAGATTTTCTCTATAACATCTGGGAACAGCGAGAATCCTGTTACTATGCAAGCGAAAGATAATAGGGCTGGTTTGTTCTATGCTTTATTAGCTTCATCATCTTCATTAATGAAACCTCTTTCTTGTTTTGATAGTGTTCTGCTTGTTCGTTATGTTTCTGGATAATGCTTTATATGTCTGACAAAATAGTTGTTTAATGGAACCACTGGCTTGTCTAACAGGCAAAGTGCCAGAGGTAGTTGAAAAAGTACATGAAGAGAAGGTTAAGGAAAATCATGGTTTGTCTCAATTTTCCTTTTATTCTCTGTGCTTCTAGTGGACCTGCTGCTGCTTTTGATAGCTTCATCTGTGATTATTATTTATTTTTTGAAAGAAATCACTGGATATGTGAGACCCATGCAGCCTTTATTCTCACTTGTAAATACTTGCTATGTTTGACAGGAGAACGCCCAGTGATTGTTAAAGTAGAACCTGAAGAGAAGTTCGATTTCTGTCTAGGAGTTGAGGCAAAAGCTTGCAAAGTGGTGAAAACTGAAAGCATAGATTTGGCTCCTCTCTCACCACCCAGTTCAGTCAATTTCTTCTGTTCAGCACCTGCAGAAACTCAGTCTTTTCTTGTAAATGTCTCCTTAACACTGTTAAATTCCTCTTACGATAGTCATTTATGAACTCCTGAATACTTGTCAAAGTATTTGTGGACTGCTGGAATTCTTCCATTTTTATGAATTTTCGTAAGAAAACAAGAAAGATAATTTAGGGATAGCATTTCAAGTTACATGGAATGTTAAAATTAGTTATAAAATGATGAGAAAAATGTTAACCATGAAGTCTGATAGATTGGGTACATAAACCGTTTCTTGACATCTCATATATTTGTCGTAGGTGTTTGCTTCATAAGTTATTCTTCTCATATTGTTAATTATAGCCCATATTATTCTGTTAATTATGGAATTATTTAGTAATTATGGACAACCAATATGTTAACTGCCATTTCTTTGCCTTTTGGCCTTTTTATTGAAATTCTGCCAGTTTTCAAAAATATGTCAACTGTCAAGTGCCAATTAAGCCAGAGGAAATCAAGTAGATGCTGTAAGACATTGCACAGACGAAAAAAAACCTTAATGACTCCATATTCAAGCGCATCCCAACAAATTACAGTTTAGCAGTAAATGATATTGAAGTATTTGTTAACTTTCCCTAGAAAAATTTACAAAAACAAGAAAAGAGTTAGTATCAAATAATCTACTGTCTGAGGTTGTAGAGAAAATTAGCAACATTTTTTTTTTTTTGTGGAAAATATGATGGTTAGTGAAAAAGATGCAAACCTAATCAGTCGCCAATGGAAAGTAGAGAGATATTTCTCAATAAAACTTTAACTGACCCATTTTTATGTTTGAAAGTTCCTAGGATTTTAATATTTCTGCATTACTTGATACAATTATGTAATTAGAAAACAAATGCTGTTCTATTTCCATCTGTATATAAGAAGCTAGATGGATGATTTGTTTATGGACCTTTTTCTTATCTGCCACCTTGTTTCCATATATGACATCTGATACCCTTTTTGTTCCTCATTCATGACAAGAATTTGTCCTTTGCAATCTGGGTTTTAGTTAGGAAGATGGTTCAATCTTTTGGTTTGAGCAGCCAACGACTAAGATTTTCCCAAGTTGGTTATAGTTAAACGATACTCATATTGCCCTGCCATATGTAGTGAATCTGATGTTAAAGAAGTTATGAACTAATGAATTGATTACTTTGTTATATAAAAAAAGAGACAACACAGAATACATTGTGGCTAGTATTAGGAAAGGTTCAGATGAGATGATGATGCATCTACCGATCAAAGAAAGAAAAAAGAAAATTACATGCATCTCATTCAAACTCAATAGTAGGGACTCGTCAGTTTTGTATCCCATATAGCATGTAATGCTTACCTTGCTTTACATGTATCATACAGGAGTTGCCAGTGGACTTGCCAGCATTTTCATGCAAGGGAAGGAGGAGTAATACTGAACGGAAGATCGTGCTGCTTAAAGATTCGGCCATGAGAAAGTGGCCAGTACTCTACCATGAGAGATCTGGGTTCAGAGTCTTAGCAAGTGGGTGGGAAGCTTTAGCGAAGGCAAACAATATTCAACCAGGAGATATCTGCAGTCTGAGAGTTGAAAACATTTCAGAAAGTTTGCTCCAGTTAGGCATACAAAGAAAGTAAGTGAAGTTTCGAGTAATCATCTGTATTCTCAGGTACAGTTTTAGAGTTTTTGACCAAGTTTGGAAATCTCTTTTCTGTGAATAATGGGTTATCATGTTGTCGAATGTAAATAACGTCTCCTATGTCGAAGTTCAAAGAATTAGATGATCTTAATTAAGACCCAATCTGTAATGGATTCTCTTCTGTATTACTTGGTGTTTTGTTTCCCGAATGTACGGTAGTGATCGTTGCTGGGGCACCAATTTTTACTGGGTCAAATATAGAAATTCAGATACTTTGCTGGTGAAGAATTAATTGTAACCTGCACAGATTTATAGCATTCATCTCTCATTACACTCTTTAATTATAATCGGAAGTTTTTTGCAGAACAGAGAAGAAAAAATTACACCTAAAAGAGAACCGATAACCCGGTGAACTGACATTCTGAAATGAGACCAGCAGGTTTTACTTTCGACCCGGCTTCATGGGGGAAAGAAAGAAAGTCAAGGATGAATAAATTAATAAGAGTTCAACATATAAATATATATAATTGAATAAATGATTTATGCATCTTAATTAATAGCTTTGGCACATGGGTGACTTGCTCGACAAGAATGTGACCTAGCAAAGTACTTGATCACCAAGTTTCTCCATTTCATTTCATTTCATTTCTTTAGCTTAATTTAACTTGTTTACAGAAAGCTATATAAACAAAGGGAGAAACAGGAAGGCCTCTATCACTATCACTTGAGCCTCCAAAACAAAAGAACAGAGATGAAGAGAGAGGGTCGTCAACATGGGATGGTTCGGAGCTACATGATCTTGCCATCTCCATTGAACCCTACACCCAAGTCCAAAATAGTCAACAAATTAGACTCCCGTCCGACTGCCGGATTATACACAAAAGTGTCATCGAAGCCAACGAATCACTCTAAATTCACAGGTAAATGTGGTGCACCGAGGTGCACGGACTGTCACGCCCACCCGGTGAACAAGTCCAAGGATAAGGCCAAAGGGACCCAGAAGCTTAAATCATGCGATGTGGCGATGAATCATCGGTCCCTGGCTTGGCGAGTCGTGCACAAGGGAAATGCCTTGAATTATGATGGGAAATCTGCGACGGGTATTTTGTGTCATATTTCTAGTGAATTTGATGATGATTATGATGATGAGGTCGAAGATTATGATGGTGACGAGCTGTGTACCTTAGCGGAAGGGGCAATCATGTCGAAACAAATTGGGTTTGTGTTGGATGATCAAGTAGAAAATGATGAAGGTTGGTGTATGTTGTGAATGTTGATTAAATCCAAATGTTTGTTTGTGTTGTTATTAATAATGAAATTAAGAAGAAGAAGAAGAAGAAGAAAGAAGAAGAAGAAGAAGAAGAAGAAGAAGAAGAAGAAGAAGTCAACATGTATTTGAACAATTCAAGAAATCAACATGTAAACTTGAGTATTGTGACATCTCTCTTTCTGTGCATTAAAATCTGCTTTTATTGTACCACTTAAATGAGATTCCTCTCTCCACTCCTAAAGTTACCTTACCTTTGCTTTACACCCATAAAAAAGAGAGGAATGAAATATTTTTTTTCTCTCTCTCTCTCTCTCTCCTACATACGAGGCAGGGATCGAA
Organism: Macleaya cordata; assembly: GCA_002174775.1. NCBI lineage: Eukaryota > Viridiplantae > Streptophyta > Magnoliopsida > Ranunculales > Papaveraceae > Macleaya > Macleaya cordata. The sequence continues at coordinate 2,798,704 of MVGT01000438.1, read as the reverse complement.
AGCAAAATACATTTGATTTCATCAAAACCTGTCTTAGCTTCCGCAAAAAACTAGCTCTTTGAATCAATGGAGAATGGGTTTGCTTCCCCTCAAAAGGATATCTTTCCGGCTGGTCTTCGTGTTCTTGTTGTTGATGGCGATACAATTTCGCTGAAAATCCTTCAAATGATGCTAAAAAGGTGCTCTTATGATGGTAATTTTAACTTAAATCTCAGTTCTTCACTTGGTAGTTTTCTTGATTGTTACTTGTTTCACTACTACTAAATGAAAGCTCTAGGCTTAGTTTATTTGTTTTTTCTGAATTGGGGTGGTCGAAATTATGTGTTTAGTGATGATACTGAAGTTGGGTTTTACATAGAGCAGAAACCGATAAGAAGAATTTTCATTTTATGCTCAGAAACTGAGCAGAACTTTAGTCTTGTACCTTCTTGCGCAGGTCCTGGATCATTGGCCACGGTTCAGGGGCTCTGGTTCTAGTTTTTTGCCAACATGGCATTATTTACTTTTTTTGTTTTGTTTTTTCTTGATTCACAGTGATAATTTATGTTTTGAGTTCATATTTTGGATCACAAGCTTATGATCCAANTTATTTGGTTGTCATTTAAAATCCAAGGAAAATATCTATTTTGTTGTTTTAATTTTGTGGGGTATAATCTACATTGAGTTGGGTGCATACATAGTGAATTCTTAGTTTAGAATTTCAGCAAATTCTAAGGGGGGAGTTGGGACTCCAAAACAGGGATTTGCTGGAAAATATGTTTCCCTGGGAAACAAGTTTTCAGGGATTCTTGCCAGCCAAACAGAACAGGGAAACATGAATCCCTGGTCCCCACTGAATTCCTACCTTGGAATCCCCATCCAAACAAACCATTAGTTTAATTGTTTTTTCTGAATTGGGTTGGTCGAAATTATGTGTTTAGTGATGACACTGAAGTTGGGTTTTACATTGAGCAGAAACCGATGAGAGGAATTTTCATTTTATGCTCAGAAACTGATCAGAACTTTAGTCTTGTACCTTCTTGCGCAGGTCCTGGATCATTGGCCACGGTTCAGGGGCTTTGGTTCTAGTGCCAACAAGGCATTATTTACTTTTTTTGTTTTTGTTTTTTCTCGATTCACAGTGATAATTTATGTTTTGAGTTCATATTTTGGATCACAAGCTTATGATCCAAAAAAAAAAAATGAAAGAAATTTTTTTTGGATCACACTCAACAAGAAAAAGGCTTTAGACCACGTCTTTTTCTAATGTTAAAACTGTGGTATATAGTCATACCATTAAAACTAATAAAGTTAAGTACCACTGACAGAATGATAACAAAAATGGTATTCTAAAGGTATTGTGGGTTTTAAGTATAGAATCTAGACCACAGTTTTAGAGAAAACCACAGTTTGAGTATAACAGTGGTATTTTCTGTTCTCAAACTGTGGTTAAAACCCCTTTTATTGTTATTGCTATTGTTATAGTTGTTGTTGTTGTTGTTGTGAGATTTTTCATTTTTGTTTGTTTCATTGGTGCAGTTGCAACGTGCTGTTTAGCCAGGGATGCTTTAAACATGCTTAGTGAAAGGAAAGATAGATTTGATGTTGTAATTAGCGAGGTTAACATGCCTGACATGGATGGTTTCAAGTTCCTTGAACATGTTGGAATTGAGATGGATCTGCCAGTAATTAGACAGTTCTCTGTCATTATTAATAACATTTCAATTTAAACTCTGAATTCCATGCTGTTAAAATTCCTTTTCTTTTTTCTTTATGAAATCAAATGAATTTTTTTTTTTTTGACATGATGTAATATACATCTTATGAATTGATGGGGAAACAAGGCTGTTCAAAATGGAAACATGTCTTCAGAAAGAAAAAATATGAGGTGATGGAAATTGAAGGTTACAGCGACAACGAAGATTTCGATGAAGAAATGGATCATTTTTTTTAGGTCAAGGCTCTGATTTTTCACTGGGGTACATTCAGGGACAGTTATTTTTAAGGGGTTTCATTACGAATTAAGACCCGGTGGGACGAAAAAAAGAACCGAGAGATCGTGCCTTCCACCCTGCTTCAGAAAGAGAGAGAGAATTGAAAGAAAGTCAAGGATGATTAAATTAATAATAAGGGTTTAACATATAATAGAGAATTAACAAATGGTTTCTGCATCTTAATTGAAGCTTCCGCACATGGATGACTTGCTCTACAAGAACATAGTACTTGATCACCAAGTCTCTCATTTTCATTTCTTTAGCTTAATTTAACTTGTTTACAGAAAACTATATAAACAAAGGGAGAAAAAGGAAGGCCTCTCAATCACTATCACTTTGAGTCTTCAAAACAGAAGTGTAGAGATGAAGAGAGAGGGTCGTCAGCATGGGATGGTTAGGAGCTACATGATCTTGCCATCTCCATTGAACCCAACACCCAAGTCCAAAATAGTCAACAAACTAGACTCCCGTCCGATAGCCGGATTGTACACGAAAGTGACTTCGAAACCAACCAATCACTCTAAATTCACAGGTAAATGTGGTGCTCCGAGGTGCACGGACTGCCACTCACACCCAGTGAACAAGTCTAAAGATAAGGCCAAAGGGACCCAGAAGCTTAAATCATGTAATGTGGCTATGAATCATCGGTCCCTGGCTTGGCGAGTTGTAGATAAGGAAATGGCTTGAATTATGATGGAAAATCTGCGACGGGCATTTTGTACCACATCTCTAGTGAATATGTTGATGATGATGAGGTCGAGGATTATGACGGCATTGAGCCATATACATTGGCTGAAGAGGTGACAACGTCCCAAGGAATTATGTTTGTGTTGAATGATCAAGTAGAAGAAGATGAAGGTTGGTGTGTGATGTGAATGTTGATTATTAAGTCTAATTGTTTGTTTGTGTTGTTATTAATTAATAATGAGACTAATTAAGAATAAGGTGATTGTGTATTTTGATCACAATTAGATTCGTATTACCTCTTTTCTGCTGGTCTTCATGTCTTCTTTGTTTATACGGCGATACAATTTGGCTGAAAATCCCTCAAAAGATGTTAAAAAGGTGCTCTTACGAAGGTGATTTTAACTTAAATAATCTTTGTTCTTCGCTTGGGTTCTGAAGTGTTATTGATTATTACCAATTTTTTTTTTTAAAAAAGTGTTATTGATTGTTACTTGTTTCACCATCAAATGAAAGCTCTAGACCTATTTTAATTGATTTAATTTTTTTCAGTTGATTTGGTTGATTGTTAAAATAAACTTTTTTAATTTTAGTTTTTATGGATGAAAAATGTATGAATTCGTCGTTTAATCTTTCACCTTTTTACAACCTTCAACCTACAAAACAAATGAGTAAAGAGGAAGTAAGGGTTATCGAATCCAAATCTAATTTAGATCAAATAAATAACAAAGATTATGCATATGCAAGGTTCAACATTTTTCTTTTTTTTAAACAATTTTTAGAGATGATGTTGGTTAACACTAAAAATCAAAGAAAATAATTAAATGATCAAATGATGGAAATCTTTGGTTTCCGGTTACTAACTCAACATA
>MVGT01000438.1:2761086-2794451 GCA_002174775.1 Macleaya cordata | reverse complement strand
TCCTTCTTCCAATTCACTGAAGCTTTGTCTTCTTCACTTTTGTTGCAAGATTTGGATGTTTTAATCGAACGGAGGCTCTTCTGTCCTACATCATGTAAATACATCCATTAGTAATATTAATAACTAATTTAGGGCTAGAAAATACATTATTTGAGGGGTTTAAATTAGAGTTTTGGGTGCTTATCAATGGATAAAGGAATTTTTTGTTATGGTACTCAAGATTACAGTTTTCTGATTTTTTTTTTCCTCAATTCATTTGACGTCATATTTGTATCACAAGCTAACCAATCCAAAAAAAAAAAATAGAAAATGAAAAAATTGTGACTAAAGGCTACAAGAAAAAACTTTAGACCACGGTTCTAGACTGTGAAACAGATTTTCAAATGCTAAAACTGTGGTATATAGCCTGTAATTAAATCTAAATTTATAGTCTGTTTGGACAAGGGATTTTAGAGAGGGATTTTGTGCGGACTAGGAATTTTGAAAAAAAATATAACATTATTTTTCCACCAAATCCCTGGTCCCCACAAAATCCCTCCCCAAATCCCTTGTCCAAACAGACTATTAAGTACCATGTTTAAAAATAAAAAAAGAATGCTAAAGTCATTGTGGCTTTTAGAATAAAATTTTTAAATCACGAAAAACCTGTGGTCTAGATTGCTTTTATAAAATCCCAAAGAAAACTACAGTTTGAATTTAACCGTGGTTTTTATGCTTCTCAAACTGTGGTTAAAACCCCTATTTTGTGAACCAGTAGCTCAGTTGGTAATTGAGAGAATCGGGAGATGGTGCCTTTGACCCGGCTTGCCTAGAGACTAGAAAGACAGAGAGGAGAAAAAAAAAAAAATGAATGAATTGAAAATCAAGGGTGAATAAATGAATGAATTTAATTAATAGCTTCCACACATGGATGCTGAATTGCTCTATAAGAACATAGATCCAACAAAGTACTACTTGATCCCCACATGGAAATGGCTTGAATTATGATGGAAAATCTGCGACAGGTATTTTGTGTCATATATCTAGTGAATATATTGGTGATGATGAGGTGAAGATTATGAAATATGTCGATGAGCCATATATATCAACTGAAAAGGCGATGTAGTCCCGAAGAAGTTTTTGATGGTGATGTAGAAGAAGATGAAGGTTGGTGTGTTTTGTGAATGTTAATTAAATCCAAATGTTTGTGTTGTCGTTATTAATAAAAATGAGATTAAGAAGAAGGTGATTGTGTATTTTGATAACAATTCAATTCTTAATTATTACTACTCTTTGTATTTGAACTCTTTCTCTTCAAGAAATCAACTTGTAATTAAACTTGAGTTTTGTGACATCTCTCCTTAATATAAAAACAACTTTCATGAAATACATATGGTAGACATTCATTTGGTAGTCTTTTCAATTAATATTGACTATCTGTGTTTTAGTGATGCAATGAGTTGAGCTGGGTTGCTTTCAGGCTGGTGGAGTGGTGATTGGATTTAGAAAAACCCTAAACCCAGTCGAAGCCCAAACTCTGATTGCAATAGGGCCTAATTAGAAGGGGCCAATTAAGTTCTGTTGTAATTCATTTTCCATAAACAGAGAGAGAGAGAGAGAGAGAGAGAGAGACATGAGGTCTGGTTATTCAAGATGTTAATACGGTCCAACATTCGGTCAATCATTCACCATACGGGAAATATTCGATTAAGAGATAATTCGTGTTTAATACTTTTCACATGTAGAATTTCAGCAGTAAAAATTCGGCAATATACCAAGTCTTCTAGATGCTTCATGGAGTTCCGACTGTGTCGATGAAGAGAGAAATTGAGAGAATTATTGTCCTTATAGACAAAGAGAGAAAACAAAGAAAGATCCTTAAGCAATTAGCTAGGGTTTCTTTTATATTTTTATTTTTTTATATTGAAAGTTCGATAGTCATTAAATAGAGTAGGAGTATTTTTCACCCGTTTTATTCGGTAATTCGGTTAAAACGTGTTTTAAACGTTTTAGCTAAAAATTTCGTGTATAATTAGGTTTTATTTGGATGGAAGTATTAATCGTTATTCGGAAATACGAAAAAGTTCGAATATTAAGCGCGAATAATTCGGGTAACTACTAACAAGGGTTGACTCTGGTTCACAAAACCTGAGCCAGATGGAAAACGGGGTAGACAATCGGGTTAGAACCAACCCTAGGACAACCTAATAGTTAGAAGGCCTTCTAATTAATATTAATTGAACAAAGATCAACTATTATCAAAATTTTAAACTTTTTGTTCAATTTCACCTTTAATTTTCAACTAATTTTAATGGGTTTAAAAGTTTTTTGAATATTATAATATTTGTAAAAATGATCAAATTAGCATCTCCATGTATATCCTATCGATACAGTGTACAAATAAATTGAGTGTCAATAGAAAAAAGTCTAAGGAGCAAGCAAAATTTTTAAGAGGCCACTAAAGAAGGGACTTTTTGCAAGTGACACGTGGGAGTAAGTACAGTGGAGAGCACAAGAAGAACAAAGTAAAAGTCTTCACTTTAATCAATATATCTAAAAGCAACTTTCCAATTTAGATAAGTTGCATGAATTCGTTTGTCCAAATCAAGTTCCCTTCTCTTTTATCAAAATGTAATAAATAATTGTTTATTACAACAAAAGAGAACTTAATTGTTAGTGGGAATTTCCACTTTTAAGTCCTTTTGTGTTAGCTTTCTAACACCTAATTGCTTCTTTCCTTTGCCCTAATAATATTATTGTTTTTCACTATTAGCTTTGTTGGTAAGTTTGTGTATTCTCCATTCAAATTCATGGAGTTACATAGGGTTTATCTTAATTAGGACCCATTTTAGCCTTTTGCTTCTTTTTTTTGTGTGTTCTTTCAAAGGTGGTTGTTTAATTCTGCCGGAGAGTCTTAATTAGCAGTCTAATCATGTGTCACCTATACATTTTTTTTAGTGGGCATTAGTGTCTAATCAAGTTTAAATGATGGTGGAAGGATTATTCCTATCTCGAGTGTTTTTTGAAACATATTTTTGTGGCATGTTGATGGCTTCATCACTCATCAATTTGAGAGTCATCGGCATTGAATTTTAAGTAGATATTTATTACAATATTAAGTCTCGAGGAATGAAAGCACATCGAGATTGATTATCATTCATTTTCAAAATTATAGATCTCATTTTCAGTAATATAATTTGTGGTAACTGAATCATCATTAACATACTTCCGTTTGAGTGGGGAGTGCGGAGTCTGAAATCAAAAGCATAAACCTCCAACTAAACTATGGACAAAGGAAGAGAACCAATTTTGCAACGAATTGAAAGATTTCAACTAGGTTGGTACCTAAGGAGACGACAAATTTTTTTTTTGATCGGTAAGGAGACGACAATTAATCATCTATAGGGTAATAATTTGGTAGAATGGAAAGTATATTAGTACTTATTTGGCATTAAGACTATTACTTATTCAATGTTAGATTTATTAGTTGACGTTAAGTAATACTATTTAATGTTAGATCGATTTTGTTAAATACACAATATACTTTATTAGAAAAATAGTTTTCAATTTTCATTATGCATTTTGTTTATGAGAAAAAAATACTTAATTGTAGAAATTCTCACTTACAAGTTTAATTTGGCATTGTACAACATAAATGATGGATAAGAAAGAATCCCTTTTTAAGTTTTGAACTCAATTCAAGTAAGAAAAAGAAATAGAAAAACAAAAACAAACAAAACAAGCTTCTATCTATTGAGTCATTGAACCACATACTCATGGGATCATTGGTGTAACCCACAAACTATAAAATAATAATAACTAAAAGCTTTACTTCCACAAGTACATGAGATGCTTTAGATTATGAATGGGCATCCAACAGCTCTTGGGTTTTCAAAGTGGAAAAATTAACAAAATTATAATATTCCATACTTCCACCATTAATATTTTAAGGTTTTCTTAAATAATATCTCCTCCCTTCCTTTAAGTGAGTACTGAGTACACATTCTTTACAAAAAAAAAAAAATTATTATTATTTTTCTCAACCCAAAAGAAGCCTCATGCACTCCACATTGTAATCTCTTGCAACAAAGTAAGTATATAACCCTAAAAATTTAAATTATTATAATTAAATTGAGTTTTAAAGCGCAAAATCGAGTAATGGCACGTAATGTTTCGCATTAAACTCCTTTAATAGTAAGCCGACAAATAAGTACATCATATCATCATCGTCATCTTCTTCCTCAAGATGAAACCTTTTTCTTCTATTCAATTTTATGTAAAGTCATTTCTCTTGTTGAATCAAGTATATCTTTTATCTGGTCATTTCATTTTTTATTTTGTCATTCTAATTTTAGGCATTTATGCTCAAATTTTCAATGCAAAGTCATTTTGACAAGACTCATCCAAGTTTTTCCATACTAAAATTACTTAAGTTATTCATTCTCACATAACATAAACTTTTGAAGTATTTATTTTAATTTTAATTTTAATTTTTTGTTTATATTTTTTTAATAGTCTGTTTGGATGGAGAATTTTAAGTAGAGATTTTGTGGAGAACAGGAATTTGGTAAAAAATTAGTTATATTTATAACATGATTTCTAATTAGTTTTCTACTAAATTCCTGATCCCTACAAAATTTCTACTTAAAATCTCCGATCTAAAAAGATTAACTAATCTATAATATCCCCTATCCAAAAAGATTAACTATTCTATAATCTTTTAACATTTTAAAAAAAAATTATTCCTAAGTTTTACTATAAGTGAACCTTTTAGTAAGTTGTTTTCCAAATAATCAAATTTTTAGAAGGATTTTTAATTTTTAACTTTTTATAATTAATTTTTGTTTCATTAATTTTCTTATACATCTTGTAGAAGGTTGAGAGTGGAAGCAAAAAGGCCATTGTCACCTCCATCACATTGTTTATGTTGAAAATGAAAAAAACATAATGATGGTTGAATGATCTGTGCTTTAAATAATGGTTTTCATACCACCTTAGATTCTCCCCTCCACTCCAAAAGTTACCAAGCATACTTGCCTACAACAAAAAAACTAAAAAACAAGAATAAGGGTTATTGCCAGGCACATTAAATGCATAACAAGCAACAATATTGGTCCAAAAGTCCATTTCTTTGCCTGGCATTAGAACACCTAATTTTAGATGATTAATTAGTGGTACTTTACCAACCCCTTGCATTTGCATTTGCATTTGATGGTTAGGCCCCGCTTGGTATAGGTGGAAAGGTTTGCATTACAGACGTTTCCGACAATTTGTTAAAAAATGGGGCGCTTGGTTGTCCACCGTAAATCTCACTTATAGCGAACATTTACCATGGGCCCACTTCTCCAAGGCTTATTGTGCTGCTACGAACGTTTCCTGCCTTTTAAGTGCCGGGAACGTTCGCAGCTACCACTTAAACATAACAGCCATGTTTGATGATGACCCCAGCTCCATCTTCAACGACCGAACCCAACAAAGTCTTTATCTTTTATTTCTGTAACTCTATTCTTCTTCTCTCTTCTCTCTTCTCTCTTCTCTCTGTTCTAAATCAATAGTTAGGATCTCATTCATCAAGTCTCCAATTAACATAATCCATCCATTTCATCATTCGGATGAACAAATTTACCAACTCTTGCAGCGGTTTCTTAGTTGAATCCACGGTGCTTTGTCTTGATCGTCGTTTGCTGGAAGGGTTTGTGCTCTTCAATCTTGATGTACTCTTTCATTTCCTCAATCATATAAAAAATTAAAACCTAAAACCATTGAATGTGGAATGGTCAAACAGAACCCCATTTCACTTATGCTCAAAAGCTTATTAATAAAAGCCCAAATTACAATTTCAGATCTCAAAAGAAAATTATAAATTAGGGAGGTTTCATGAAGAGTAGATTTAGATAAAGGAGAATTTGAGCCAAACAAATTAGAAATTCAGATCTCAGAAGAAATTAGGGTTTCTAATATTTGGGAGAAACTTTGAGAGTTTTTATGAAGCAAGGATATTTATCGTGTTTGCAGTTTACACCAAGCGGCTGTAAATGTTCACTGTATATTTACAGTGACCATACCAAGCGGCAATAAATATTCGCCATGGTAAACATTTGCTATGGTAAACCTTTACTATGGAAACATCTGCTAACTATAATCATTTACCATGATACCAAGCAAGGCCTTAATTATTAATATCCCCTACCCCCAATGAAAAAGAAAATTCTTTTCTCAAACAGTAGCAAATTTTAAGAATAAAATTAAGGAGAGTGATTTCATGAACATGATTTACACACCAAATTTTTTTGTAAAGGTAATCATTTTAGAAAGAAAAAAAAAATGTCATTTTAAAATTCTATAAAAAAATTGGTTGAATTTTAACGTAATAGATGATTTACCGTCGTAAAAATCAAATCATTCTAAAATTCTTAACTTTACTACAAGATGGACGGTGCTATTTGAACATTAACACCAATGTTATAATTGTAACATTGGACTGGTGGGTTCACATAGATATACTTCAAGAGCTAAAATTTTGTGAGGTTATTTTTTTTACTATTCAGATCATACTCATAAAAAATCAGCTCATTCTAAAACCTCTAACCCCATAAAAAATTGAATCTTTTCTTCATCGTTCATTTCTCACCGTTAAGTTACAATCAACTTCCGATCAATTTTTAATGGGCCTAGAAGTTTTAGAATGTTATAATTTTTTGTGAGGATGATCTGCATACTGAATAGAACAATCTCACAAAATTTTAGCTCTTGATGTGTAACCATATAGACCCTACAGTCCAATGTTACAATTGTAACATTTGATTTCAATGTTCAAATAGCAGCGTCCCTAAAAGATTACTCACAAAAAATTAGCAATAATCTCATTAGGTTAAAAATAGTGTAATATTTAATGTGAGTCAATACTGGTCAGGTCTTCAGTCAATGAATAAAAAAAAGAAAAAAAAAAGTCGTCAGTCAATGAGAAAATCAGAGGGATGTATTATAGATTATATCTAAAATGCAGGGGTTTACTAAAAAATTTCCCAAATAAGAAAAGACTAACGTGCGCCGTAGGGACCGTTAACTAGTCGGCGCCAGTATTCGTTGCTCCTCCACTTCGCTCGAATCACACACTCTCTTTCAGTCTTCACTTCCCGCAAACAGAAAATAAAACCATTTTTAAAAACTCACCTGTCATTCTCACACTCTCTCTCTCCTCTCTCTACTTAAGAGACACTAATTGAAACCAAAACCCTTGGTTTCTTTTAACTCTGTCTTTAGTTTCTGAGAAAAATTTGAGCTTTTTTTTGAGTCGATGGATCGATCGTTGGAGAATGGGTTTGCATCTCCTCGAACGGAATCCTTTCCTGCTGGTCTTCGTGTTCTTGTTGTTGATGATGATCCAACTTGGTTGAAAATCCTTGAAAAGATGCTTAAAAGGTGCTCTTATGAAGGTGATTTTACACTTATTTCTCAGTTCTAGTCTTAACTTAATTGATTTTTGTTTTTCCTTCTTGTTCAGTTGATTTGCAGAAGAAATGTTTTTTTTGTTACGGTATTGAAGATTACAGTTGATGGCGAGGATGTTAGTGATTGTGATTTGTGAATAGGGATGGCTGAAATTATGTTCTTAGTGCTACTGAAAAATTCGTTCTGAAGTCGGGTTTCTTTGATATTCTTCAGGAGTAGAATTTTTAAAATACCCATGGTGGATTTGGTATCTGTGGCAGTTCATATCAAGGGTCTGACATAATCAAATATGTTAAAAGAACCAATCTTGTCTACTAAACAGAGTTCATACTGACTATCTAGAAAAAAACAGAACTCAATTTGTTCTTACTTAAATAAAACCACCTAAAATTTTGATTTTAATTAGAGAATCAGGAAACAAGAAAAAGATGAGTAGAATTTTCCTTTTAGATTCTGTTTTGCTCAAAAAATGAGAAATTTAGCCTGGCTTCTGTTTAGGCTGGTCCTGGATCATGTGTAAGGGGTCTAGGGATCTGGTTCTGGTTCGTGGAAGCTATCCTAACAGAGATTGATCTCGGTTTTCTGCCCAACAGAGTTTCTGTGCTTTATTCTGATGTATGTAGACAATATGGTCTACTCCTTATTCATGCCCCAATTGTGAACCTTCTTGTCTGTGCAAATTATGTCCCTCAAACAGCTTAACATGTCATTTGGAAGTATTTCTATGAATGGTTACCGACAAGTTCACAGCTGGAAATGATGTTAAAGTGCCGTAATTCAAGTTGTTTGAAATTATTTTTAATAGTATAGAAATGGTTAATCCTGTAAATTTGGATCTCAACATGACATTTTGTTTTGATAAAGATCTCAAACATGATTGCACAGGATCCTTTTTGTTTTCCCTCAATACGCTGTGTTTTCTATATTCGGTGTTCACATTTTCTATTTTTGTTGCAGTGACTACGTGCTGTTTAGCAAGGGATGCTTTGGACTTACTTCGTGAAAGGAAAGATGGATTTGATATTGTCATTAGCGATGTTAACATGCCTGACATGGATGGCTTTAAGCTCCTTGAACATGTTGGACTTGAGATGGATCTACCTGTCATCAGTCAGTTGTCTCTTTCATTATTAACCTTTGGAGCTCTTAATTCCATACTGTTAAAATTCCTTTTCTTTCTCTTTACATCAAATGAAATTTTTGACAAGATGTATCTTATGAATTTTACAGTGATGTCTGTTGATGGGGAAACAAGCAGGGTGATGAAGGGTGTTCAACATGGGGCGTGCGATTATCTTCTTAAGCCTGTGCGAATGAAAGAACTTAAAAATATATGGCAACATGTCTTCAGAAAGAAAATACATGAGGTGAAAGACATTGAAAGTTACGAAGGAAATGAAGATATCCTGTTGAGAAATGGATCAGACAGATTTGATGATGGCCACTTCCTATTCGGAGGTGACCTAAGTTCAGGAAAGAAAAGGAAAGAAACAGAAAACAAAGAACATGATGATCAAGAATACAGTGACCTTTCTTCTGTTAAGAAGGCTAGAGTAGTTTGGTCTGTAGATCTTCATCAGAAATTTGTCAATGCCGTAAATCAGATTGGATTTGACAGTGAGTATTAGTTAACTTTCTTTATGATATTCTGTATTCTTACATAAATCAATGATGCTAGGAATTTTAGTATTGTATCTCCCATACTGATCATGCTTGTTTCTGATATGTCTTTTTTGCCAGAAGTTGGTCCCAAGAAAATACTAGACTTAATGAATGTTCCTTGGTTAACAAGAGAAAATGTTGCTAGCCACCTGCAGGTAGATGTCTCTGTGAATCTTGTTCCAGTTACCAACTTCAAGTTATTATCTGTTGACAAATAACCAAGCAAAAGCATCACTCCATTATCCTTCATCTGCTAATTTTCTGCAATAGAAACAATATTTCTGATTCTTCCTTTTGGATTCTTGACTTATTATGTGTCCTTTTAGTTCAAACTATTGAAAATTCCTTTTTCATGGAAACCACTGTTCTGTATCTTTCAATCTAATGAAACTCTTCAGAAGCTCGTCTTAAACCATTCATTACTCATATTCCATGTGAAACTCACAGTGTCCTGCTCCATATCTGCACTGTTCCATTCAGGAACTTCTCAAATAAATAAATCTACTTATCTGATTATTGGTCTTTTTATTGCCTATGCAATTTTGCTAGCTCATGTAGATTATGAAGTATTCATAAAACTCACAAACTATGAGGTTTCTCAGTTGTTAAAAGCTAACAACCATATCCTAGAAGTGGTTAGCTATCAATGCATTTAGTGGTTGATCACTGACACGAATTAACCTTTCGTGCAGAAATATCGTCTCTACTTGAGCAGGTTGCAGAAGCCAAATGACCCAAAGACCTCTTTCTGTGGGATAAAGCAGCAAGACTTTGGCCAGAAAGATCCTCCTGCAAGCTTTGCTCACCAAAGCTCGATTCCAGTGCACCAAAACAGTGCAGCTAGCTGTAGCTTTGGATACAGTAGCAACAATTTACTTGTCCAAGATGCAGGCTCCGAAATCCATGAAGGTGATCTGAAGGGTATCATTTCATTCTTGCCGGTAAAAGAACCCAGAAATGCTTTAAATGGTGATCTACCTTCTCCTCAGAAGGGTAATGGTTCTCAGATAAGCCTCACTCATTCTTTTGGGTCACCGGAGCCAGATGTCAGTAATATATCATTCGAGGCCACTATCCCGCAGAAGCATGCTTGGAGTAGAGAAGTTCCAATTATGCAGTTAAAGCAACAACCAAAACAGGAACACAAACCGTATGGATACACCCTTCTGCCATTGCCTAGTCAGCAGCATAACATCCAAGCTGAATCCCTACACCCAGGTCCATCTATTAATCTTGGAACTTCTATTACCGAAAGAGACAAAACAAGTCCCTTTGAAATCAAGCCTTTGTGTACTGAATACAGAAGCAACAGTATCAAGAATGTATCTCCAACCGCACATATAATTGACCCTTTACAAGCTGAAAAAAAGATTGTCATTCCTCAAGATTTTGGAGCCATGTCCACCATTAATACTGAGTTACCAAGCATGAAACATCATGGCTTCACTCAGCATTGCACAAGCACATGGGAGTCGGACCAACGAAACTTAATTCCAGGAATTGGTTCAACTTTGTTTGCTTCTCAGGAGGAACTGCAACTCAATTTTCTTCAAGATTATGCATTTGTTGAGGATGTTGAGCTCAACAACATAGAATTTTTGAACTACCAAGACCCAGAGTTGTTTGCAGATGTTCCAACTCACTTATACGACAGACTCAAGTTTAACAACGATTACCTCTGCGAATCAACACTAGAGTATCCTATTATGGATCAAGGTCTATTCATAGCATGAGGGCATTATCCACCACCTCATCTGGAGTGTTTTTCTTGCTAGATAACAATAGTGATGAAAGGGCTTCTTCCTCTCTGTACTAGGTAACTCTTACTTAACTCGAAGTGCCTCGGTTACATTGATTTGGATGTCTCATCTTTCTTCAAACCTATTTGAACTGGATGTGGAAACATGTACAATAGATGAAAGCAGTGTAATGTTTTTCTTGTGGTGGTGACAAACGTTATATAAGTATATAAAGAATGCTGCTTGACTATAAAGTTCTCAAATATGGGAACTGTGAAATTTCACAAAGCTACAATTTGAGATGAGTTTCACACACATTATATCCACCTGCATCACTCGTTACTTGCACACAACCAACCCATAGATTCTTGCATGACCTGCTCTCCTAGGGGTCTAAAATCTGGTTTTGCATATTTACTTAGTTTGCTTCTGTTTTTATATTGAATGTTCATTTGATTTATTTGTTCATCTTAGACCTTTTCTCTTGGTTCGTTGATTGTGTTCCTCTAGGATTACTTGTTGGATGAATATACACCATGCACGAGTATTGCATGGTTGTCCTTTGTCAGTAATCTGTAAGTATTCATCCATCCATCCTTGATCCAAGTTGGTATAGTAGGAACAACGAGGGTCCATTGAAAAGGTATTATATAGATGATCTTCGCACCATGTTTTGATGTCTACGATCTCTAGGGTGAAAAGTTGAACTTTGATCATATGACAGCAACATCTGACTGTCTTTTAGGGTTCATTGACCAACCAAAAATGGTCTAGAGTCGTCAGCATTTTTTTAAATGATCAAAATTATACCCTTTAAGACAATGTCTTTTCACCTACTTAGTTGAGTGAATGTGTGAAATGTGTTTATGGGGTTCACATCTCTCCTATTATAATGAGGCTTTGCTGTGTCAGAGTATTAGATAATATGGTGACAGTATCACTATCTCTAGATTAGTATTATCAGTTTTATGATTCATTAGGATATTGTTTAGGATCACTCTCAAAAAAAAAAAAAAAAATTGTTTAGGATCACTATTGATATTATGATAGTCTTTAGGGCTAGTTAAGATTGGTTTCCTCTTTAGTATTTGTAATAGAATTCCTTATGTTGGATTTTATATATCAATCCAAAAACCCAAAACCAATATTAAAATTATTAAGGCAACATATATCATAAAAAGAATCAACAAACTAGTACCTTTCCTCGCGGTTCTGCAATCACAGCCATCTGAAGATACATTCCTTCCACAAAGATAGCAAAATTGGGTGTTGCATCTGCAATAGAAAAAACCAAAACAAAAGTTAATTCAAATCAATTTATCAACATCCACAAGTACCTACGCCAGAAAACACCATTAATCAGATGTTCCAACACAAATCCTCATAAGAAAACAGAACTTTTATATCAACTTCACGTTGGATTGAAGCACCAGAATGTATATCATATAATCATGTGGGTTTAAGGGATTGGACACCCATTCATCTAACAGGTATTACAAGTGCCTTCTCATTGTCGAAGAAGAAGGAAGGAAGAATGGAAGGATAAGAAGAAGAAGAAGAAGAAGAAGAAGAAGAAGAAGAAGAAGAAGACCTGCATATAATGAGCGGACAACCTTGGGCACGCTCTACGTAATGGTTGCAGGTGGGACATCTGATCCATTTTTCGCGTTCAACCATCTTTGCAAACAGTGTCGTTTCTATCTCGTCCCTTCGTTCACACCACTACTGCACAAGCAGCACGACCAATGACTCGCCTGCCATGGAACACTGCAATGAAAACAGAACAGTTTCCTGCAATTTGGGCACTTAGTTTTTGTAATCCATAGCCTACCACACTCGTTCAAAACCAACTCTGTGCAATCCGGGCAATAGGCTCTATGGTGGGCACACCTTGCTAGAACTACTGACTCGCACAGCAAGTCACACCATCGATTGAACACTCTTGGTGGGAGGATGGACTGACATGATAGAGCGTCCAAGACCATATCGCAGTCGATATCAGGGCATTTGATCTCTGATGTGTTGTCTTCATCAACCTTTACTTGTATGTACTTGGCAATGCGATCAGTGCAAAAGAGATGTTTAGAACATCTCTTATTATAGTTTTTGAATTTCTGGTCTACATGAACTGCTTCAATACAAATCTCACAAGTGAAGAAGAAGCTAATTATTGAACTATCATTTATCTCTTCCTCTTCTTCCTTTTCATTAGAATTCTGATCATCATCATCAGAAGAAGAAGAGGAGGAAGAGTTCTTGATGATCAGCTTTTGTCTAATGTCATCCATGCGGCTGCTAATACTAAATGGTGGAAAGAAATCAAAGAAAGCCGGAGGTTTTGTATTGGGTTTTGAACCATATTTTTTAGGTGTAACTTGGACTTTTGTGTGTAACACCGTTAGAATTCTAAAATGGAAATCCAATAACTGAATGGGAACTGATATTTCAGTCCACCTTTTGACTAATGTAGCCCACCAAGTTCTATAAACTTGACTTGATAATACAAAATGACTTGTCAGTTCTTTGGAGCCAACATGGATAGGTCATTTTGTAATATCTGTATCATGGGTCTACGAAACTAATGAATAACGGGTTGAATTAGTAAAAGGTGAGCTAAAATGCTAATTTAAGAAAAAAAAAATAAAATAAATGAGAGGTATATTTAATATTTTTAAATATTGAGCTAGAGGTACCAAATCTCGCCACGTCGAGCCTCACTATTTGTAATTTTGTCCCAACCATGTTCTACCCACCTTATTCTTATTCTTACTCTTCACTTGTACCATCCTGAGGGATGGCACAGACCCACAATTGTAAAAATAAGTTGAGTGTTAACAGGAAGAAAGTGAGGTGGAAGTAGAGCTTCCTTTTTAAAAATTATTAAACCACCCCTATGGAAGGAAAGTTTTTATAATAGCCCTCTAATGCGTGGGCTTCTTTGAAACAAATCCAGCATAAACAAAACCTTAAATTTAAGAAATATGTGCAACACGTGCAGACTCGTCTCTCATTAGGAAATATGTTTTGCAGAACTACAAAACTCAAACCTAAAATTATACATTCCCGTAATCAAACTTGAATCAAATCAGCAGGTACAGTTCAGAAGGGTTCTTTAGACAACTGTATGATCGCCAACTTACTTCGAAACAAGAAGCAATGCAGTAAGCAAATCTTCTTTCCTTCACCACATAAATTTGGATTCTGTTCCAAGAGTTTGAATTCCATCTCAACGACATTCATTTTCCTTTCGGAAATGGCAATTTTCGTGGGACCTCCGTGCTGTTGAGGAACACTAGACATCCTCCTCTCTGTAACTTTGAATTTTCCTCCGAATTTTTACTCTCTATTAACTTGAATTTTGTTCTGGCTTTTTACTATTACAAGGGCATTTCAGCATTATAGGGATGCTTATCATTCCCACCTGTATCTGGGAATGCAGAATAGGAAGCTCTTCTTTTGTTTTTATGGCCCTTGCTCCTCGTTCCTTCCTTGCTCCTAGTTCCTTCCCCTTTACGGCTCGAAAGCACCATTGACATGATTACCAAGAAACCCAAGACTGAAAATGCCCATAGAACCACCATCGAAAACCTTAAAGAGCTAAACGCGTAATCTGTTAAAGATTCCCAGGAAGCATTGGTTGGTGTAGGGTGATCTATTACCATGATATCTCTTTCATCTACTTTGCCAATTCTACGTGAAAACGCAACTTCCTTTTTGATCCCCTGGTTCAGAGTGGTTTTCATTGCAGGGTCCAAACAATTCCTCTTTCTGTGATGCAAAAGAAGAGCTTCATTTAGTGTCCTGGCACATTCAATGCTCAGCTGATCACGGTGTAGGATGTTTTCGTCCGTTGAATTGAGTGTCAAAGGATCAGGTGGATCCGGAAACTTAGCCCAGCATGTGTTCACCATGTCAACATTCCTCCAGTTGGCTTTGTCGAAGCTCCAGTTTCCAACGATAAATTCCAATCCATAGTGGAAGACCCTATACTTCACACCGGGTTCAGGAACATAACCCGGATATATCAATATCCTGTCGTTTATGACGTGCCTCAAATTCAACTGCATGAAGAAAACATTGAAACATATTCTTCATAAGAAAAAGGGACGTGGAAAAAAGAATCCAATTATATTATAGGAGGAACATCGTATTCAGCTTCCAATCTCCTCTGCTTGGCACTCTCTTTTTTAGAGTGCCAAGTATCAACCTAGTCAGCAACTACAGAAATAAATCTTTAATGTGTGTATTTATCATGATTTTATTTAGATTGAAGGGTGAAAGTGATTTACGGGGATGTTACTTCTTAGTAAATTTTTAGTAACAAAACTAATTCTAGAATTTAGTAGAGAGAATTCATAAGTCAGGTAATTTACCTCTGCCGCGCCAAAGGAGTAACCATACATCTCGCTAATCCACCCGGCCTCATAAATATCACCAGTGAAATTTTTTGAATAGTGGGCTTTGTCAGCTCGTACCTCCTCGGTTTTATGCAGCCACAGAAGAGCAAATTTACGTAGATCATCTATATGCATGATGATTACACCACCAACTTTGTCGCAAGCATCAGGATGGCTAGTATGAAGTTTTGCAAGCTCATTGTTGCAGCCAATAAGGTAGCTAACATGCATAAGCAAAAGTAAGATCAGTATGTTGTTTTTACCCAGATACAGATACATACATACAGTTAGTTATATATTTGTCTTACTCATAGGGGGTTGAAACTGGATGGCCACGTGCAGCGTTGAACTCCCATGGTGTAATTGGACCTCTCATTATCATGTCTGCATCCAGAATAACTATGAATTCTGCATCGATCTTTGCGTGATTAAGCCAATGAAGGACAGCTGCGGGTTTATTGATTGCCGGGTACCTGAAGTGGTAGAAAAGAAACAATGTTAATGTTTGTTGACAGTAGCTTTTTTTCCATAAAAGTTTAGTTTGTCAAGTTATTATTCTCACTTCCAAAGCTTCAAAAAACATTTTATATTACAATCCTAAAGGCCTGCTCTGTATTTATTTTCCTCTTTTTACTTGCTCAATTACAACTAAAACCATCGCTACTCAATTACAACTAAAACCATATCTTGAAGCTAACACCAAAAAAGATTCCCAAGTTCAAGAATTGCGTAAGCCCGTCTCATGCATTATTTCACCATGAAACCCAACAACCAATGCTAAATTTGAGGAGACATAAATATATATGAGGAAATTTGAGTTACCAATCGCCTGTCAAGGGATGTCTGCTCATAGATGGAACATAATGGGTAGGAGCTAGATCATGACCAGTATATCGCTTCAAGTCTTCATTTGTACAGCTGAGAAGCCGTGTGATGTTGCCAGGCTGTCCACTCAAATGGAAGCTGTGAACAAGTCCTACAGTTTGCCAGTCGAAATATGTGGAACACTCGGTGGAGAAAACTGTATGGATCTTTGGATGCACCCCTCCAGGCTTGCCAAATGTCTCCTGCTGTACCTCAGGTTTCTCATTTTGTTTATTGCCATGAGTAAAATATTTTGGCTGAGTGAGTTGAGCGAAAGTCTTGCTTTTCAGAAAGCTCAAGTATTTCGACCACTTCGGCTTAGAGCACCCACTTGATGCGTGGTGTAATAGAAGACCCTCATTTAAAGTGTTTATGCATTCTATGCTCAAAAATAGGCCGCGCCTTTTGTTTGGATCAGCTTCCATCAATTGAACCTGCAGTGAACAAAAGCTAAAAGAAATTATATGAAAACCTAATATGCAATCCGTCGTGTACCTGTGATTTCAAACTTCCAGGTTTCAGCTAACTAGTTCTTGTACCTCTCTAGGATAAGGAGGCTCAGGAAAGAGCCGGTCGCAATCGTAAACAATGCCATCCTCATGGTGATCTAATTTACTAAAAGACCAATTTCCGACCTTAAATGTCAAGCCATAGTGAAAAAGAATAGGCTCAACGCCCACCCGTGGTACATAACCTGGATAGATCATCAAGTCATCATTAATCTTGTGGCGAAGTCCCACCTGAAAAGCAGAGAGTAGAGCCAAAAAATTTAGTAGCGAACTAAAATTGTAACAGTAGGAAAGGAATAAAAATTAAATTCACTAACCTCTGCTGCACCAAATGAATATCCATACATCTCGCTGATCCAACCCTTGCCATAAATATCACCAGTTAAGTTGGTTGCCCAGTGGGCACGGTCCTCCCGTACTTCCTCTGTCTTCGAAAGCCACATAGGTGCCAATGCTCTAAGGTCATCAATATGCATAGCTAGGAGTCCACCAACCTTGTCACAGAGTTCTGGGTGCTTTGTGTGCAGTTGGGCAAGAAGATTATCACATCCAACCAAGTATCTGAACAAACAAATATTATTATGAATAGAAAGTGATGTCACTTTCGAAAAATGGCAGCAACAAGTATGATGGAAGATTGAAACTAGGAAAATTTTAGTAATCCCAACATAGGAAAGGTATTACAAGCATTTCTGCAGAAACAGCAACTTTTTCTTAAAGACTTCAATAGACATATACAAGTCCATTCCAAGGTGAAGATATCAAGAAATCACCAATGAGGGATTTATGTATCTTCAACTTTAGCAGAATAAAAGAACTAATAGAGTTGGTTGCAGGATTCTCAGGTAGGTTCATTCCCTCTTTGTAGCTCATGCACACCTCCAAGGACTCCCATAACCAAACTACATTAACTGTATTCGAATCACTTGTCACAGAGAAGGCTAGCTAACTGTCTAGGTTCAACTTCAAGTAGATAATATTTTCCTGAACATGAAGTAGATAACATATCTACACTACAAACAACAAGACCCAAATAAAAGAAACTAAACAGAAATTAACAAAAAGCAGAATACTAGGAAAAAGAAATTCAGTTCTGATAATCAATATGTTCATTTTTGGTGGACAAGCAGGAACGGAACTCACGAAGAACAATCAATGGTGATACTGAAATAGTTAATGAGAAAACAATTATTTAAATACCCATAGTATGCTGCAACAGGCTTGCCCTTCTCTGCACCTAGTTCCCAGGGTATGATGGGACCTCGTATAATCTGGTCAGCATCCAAAATAACAACCCAATCGACATTCTCTGCCTCTTTACTATGTTTGAGCCAGTGGACGATTCCTGCTGGTTTATTAATTGCAGGATACCTGCAAATGAAGTTCTTCATTTTAGAGATAGAAAAAAGGAAATTTTACCATGAAAGTTAATTTTAAAACAATATTTCCCCCAAAGGCCGACATGTAAGGATGTGGTAACCACAAAAATATTACTCAAAGTAAACATGTATTATATATAACTGTATCAAGAGTAGAAAAATTTTAAGCAAAAAAAAAAAAAAGAAAAAAAGGAAAAGAAAAGAAAAGAAGAGCGAGGCAAAACAATTATTATTGATGTATATCGAGCAATAAAAATGAGAAAGAGAACAATGAAAGACCACAGCAATTTGTTCAAAGAGAACCAAGTAAGAGGAAAATGGCAGCACTGAAACCTAACAGAAAGCATTTATAAATTTTCATAAGAAAAACTCAAGAAAATCTGAAAAAGCAATACGTAAGATATTAACAGAAATCGACAAACAGAAAAGTGTGAAAGGGAAGAGATCAAACCAAAAGAAACAGAATTTCAACCCTCTTAAGTGCTTAAACTTGCATTGAATGCTAGGCCAATCATCAAAGACAAAAGTACATCGAATCCATACAAGGTATTACCATCAGGAGGGTGTATCCATTGGGCAAATATGGGTTTGATGTCCACGACTATGATCCTCATGTTATAAGTCAAATTTTGAGTTTCTTAATTTGTTTGAAGTAAATGTTGACAAGAAATTATTGTAAGTGATATTGCTCATTTGGCTTCTTCTTCATTTTTTTTCCAACTCGTAGTCACAGTAGTTATTTGGGCATGGTAGCTGTTGAAATTGCATTTTTTTTTTCCAGAATTGAAACCAAGGGTTTGTAAAAATCATCTTAAGGGTCACAGCTTTCTCTCTTGCCTCCTTTAAAAAAATAAAAAAAAAACTTGTCTTCTCTGGCAAGACAACCTCAAACCATTTATGGAGTTCTTTCAAGTGTCGTAGATAGTCTTGGAGTTGAATATATTTGTTGAATAGTGACTAATGTTGCTTTAGGTACATATTTAGTATATAATGAGCATTATAAAGTAATCAAATAACACAAAATCATAAAAAGAAATGCAAGAAGAGCAAAACACAGATCAGGAATTTAAATTCAAGGTAGAAACACCATAATATTATAACAGAAAATCAATTGAAAATCTAAACATTGGTCACCAAATACCACTCGAAGGAAACCAATTAGCAGAGAATAGTGGTTAATCCAACCCAACAACGCAAACCCATTTTGAAGTCTCAAAAAGAATTGAATTTCTCACAAATACAAACTTAAAAACAGAAATAATCAAAAGTAAGCGAAACTAATTTAAGATCAAACAAATGAAAACAATTATCAGAAACCCAAGTTTTAAAGAATCATATCAAAATACCAATCTCCAGTTTTGGGGTGTCTGCTCATGGAAGGAACCTCAAAAGTAGGAGCCAGATTCATCCCTCTGTATTTTTTCTTCTCCTCCTCCGTACAACTGAGAAGTCTCGTAATGGGTCCCGGCTGTTTAGCTTTTTTGAAGCTGTGAACAAGACCCACTGTCTGCCAATCGAAATAGTCCTGGCATTCTACAGAGAACAAAGTGTGAATTCTGTATGGAGCCTGCTGCTGATTTGTTTCCTGACCAAGCCCACCATTAATTAAGCCTATTACAAGCACCAAAACCAGAAATTTCTCCATTACAACCAATTTCATGGAGAAATTTGAGATGGGTTTTGTTGCAGAGATCTGAATTTCATGTCTAGAGAGAGAGTGAGAGGTGGGAAGTTTTGTGGGGGTCAAATTGGATTATTTTAAGGAGAAGGTGATGAGAATAATGGATTTAATAAATATCTCAGCTATTCTAAATTGTTTTTTAGTTGTTTGACTCTGTGATGGCTAATGGGCTTTTGAAGAATTGAACTGTTGAAGATCAAACTCTGGTTTTAGAGGTGGTTGCAGGAGTGCTGAAATGGAAAAAAAAAAATTGTTTCTCAATTTTTGTCATTTGGTCAGTCAGTGGTAGAATGAGAATACAAACATAAAAATTTGTATAAAACTCTATGTATGTCCCATCCAGATCATCGTTGGATTGCCCATCTGTTTTCCAAATCCACAATCCTAAATATATTAACCGCGGATCAACTGTTTGATCAAGATAAATAATATAATCCAACGGTGTGCGAATCAGGACATATTTTAGTATTCTGCTACCGATTACATTTGAAAGAGGAGGTTTAAAGTCAACACTTATTAAAGTTGGCATCCAGCAGCGTGGTGGCCCACCTTTCCTGGCCCAACCAAGATAAATTGAGCCCAATGTTTGACATTTTATAGAACGTTTTTCGTTTGTGAAATTTTATGAGCAATTACACCTTTTATCGTCAGCGTGCTCCATTTATTTTGACTTAGTCAAACCTAATTGACCACTACAATTGTTTGTGGCAGGTTCAAAAAAAAAAATAGAAACGAAAAACCATTTCCTAGTCTATGAATTTTCTTTTAGCCCTTTTAGTTGATTGGGCTAGATCCTTATTTCCCGGTCTAGAGATGGGATGGATGTTGGAACCGACTAGAACTGGAACCAATTATCCCCTATATTAGGGGAGGGCCATAAATTTTCCTGGTTCTTTTTTTTTTTATGCTCAATAATTAAGAACTCAACCAAATTAGCCAATAGTGGGCCTGATTCCTGTATCAGGCAAGATTCGATTCCGGTACAAAGTTGGACTGTTGAATCACCAATCACATTAAACAGCTTGATAAGTTCTCCTCATTCTTGATTTCTGATAAATTAATTCAAAGTAAAAGAACATACAATTGTGTGAGAGATATCCCATTAAATACAGAGGTTCATGCAAAACAATTAGCCAGAGGTTCATGCAAAACAATTAGCCAAAAGCTTACCTGAAAAAGAGTATCCTGAAAGGGAACCTGTACTTTTGGACTTGGAAGGCAAATTGCAAACTGAGATCCCAACTTACTGTTTTACCTGCAAGATCCCATAACCTTCTACCAGGTAGTTTCATATTTACCTCCCTCATCAAGGAAACTCTTGTTAAAACACCTCCAATGAAAGAACACCAATGAATGGGTCTTGCTAGTTTCTTCACAAACTTCTTAACACTTATTAGTCTTGACACAGATTCTGCAGAACTGCAATGAACAAACAAAAAAATAAGCTTCTATCTTTCTCTTGCAGTTTTTCTTCTGAGGTCACTTCATTTTTATACATATAGATCCTATTTTTCTTCTCCTTGCTGATGCGAAAAAACGTAAGAAGGATGATACGACCCATAGCTGGTGTCTTCCTTTTCTTCCCTTCTGATCTTCTGCTACTTTAATTCAGTGAAACAAAACACGAATTCACTTCTTCATGGTTAGTAACATAAATTATTCTTGAAAACATTTCCTTGGTTGGCTTCTTTATCATCAACTAATGCTTATATAGCTTTCTAATGCACTACCAAAGCTCTGAACTGCACCAGCAATCGCATCGTTATGGGGATATGACACTAAATGCGATGGATATCAACTCGTTCGATAGGAGGAAACCATCTGGATCACTAAGTCGAATAAATGCTACAGTCTCTTCAATATCACTTTCACTAGACAACACCGAGCTGAATTCTTCAGCTGTTAAGGCTCTTCTGTTCTCATCCAAGAGAAGCACATGCCCACTCTCTATATATGGTCTAAAAGTCTTGCAAAGAGAGAAAACAAGAGAACTACCAAATGCTTCTCTAAAAGACTTCAAATCTAGGCCTCTTGCAGTTCTAAGAGAAAGCATCACAACATCCATTTCCAAGTCCTTAGCATCACCTTCACCATTTTCATGGTGATTCAATACCCCATCCTCCAAATTCTGCACATAACCCGTATACTCTTTCATCTTTCTTGGTCTCGAAAATCTCACCCCACCAATGTGACTAGCAGACCCAAGACCAAATGCATAGAAAAATCCATTCTTCCAGTATGTAAGATTGTGTTTGCATTCATACCCCTCCTTGGAGTAGCTACTGATTTCATAATGATTGTAACCAGCATTTGAGAGTGTCTTTGAAGCCATTTTGTAGAGCTCTGCAGACTGGGTTTCATTGGGTAGAGGAAATTCACCTGGTTTATACCTGTAAAGATTCAAATTTAGAATTCAAGTTCATTTAAAACCAAATATTTACAGGCTTTTCAACTTTTACCAGCATCACTGTCAACAACCACTTGCTCTAAAAGCTCAAACTATTAGAGAGAGGTTCCACAATGCATAGTACATAATTAAGAAGGCCTAACGGGAGTGGACCACATTCATCTAACAATCAGTACTTGACTTACAGTAGTCCGAATTTGGTGTCTTTCTCAACTTGCAGATCATAAACTGAGACATGGGTTGGCCGTGCTTTTATAGCAGATTCCAAGCTTTCTTTCCACATTTCTGATGTCTGGTGAGGAAGAGATGAAATGAGATCCAAACTCCAATTATTCACCCCACACGAACCAATAATCTCTATAGCTTCATACACCTCTTTTACACTATGGGCTCTGCCACAAGCCTTCAACAACTCTTCTTGAAAGGCCTGAACTCCTAGAGAGACTCTATTAACTCCAAGTTCCAACAATTCACTCATTTTTTTCGCATCAAACGTCCCAGGATCCATTTCAATCGAGATTTCTGCATCAGAATTCACCCCGAATTTCGAGTTCAAGGTTTCTAAGATTTTGAAGACAAGTTTAGGTGGCACTAGAGATGGTGTTCCACCTCCAAAAAATACTGTTTTGAGAGGTGGGTCATTGTTAGATTTTGAAATTGTTGTTGCTTCGATTTCTCGACAGAGGAGTTGAACGTAATTTGTAATTCGTGGGTCGTCGTCATAAGTTTGGTTGGAGGAAGAACCGAGAGCGACTATGGGGAAGTCACAGTAATGGCAACGTTTCCTACAGAAAGGGAGGTGGACATAAGCTGAAGTTGGAGAAGAGAGGGATGGTTGGAAGGTGTTAATGGTGTTTGTTGAGGCATTTTCTCGAACAGTTGGTGTTAATGGTGTTTTTTGGGTAAAAGCTTTGCAGGCAGAGATTGAGAGAACTGGGAATTTGGGTTTACTGGGGATTGTTGAGAGAATAGGGGCGAAAGCTGATTTGAGCATGATTTAGTGATTTGAGGGACAGAATTTTTTGGACTGATGATGAAGGCAAAACCAACAACAAACTACGAAGCCAGCTTTTGGAGGTTAGACGGGTTTTTGTTTGAGGTGCTTTGTATGGCATGCAAATATTTGTAGTGTGCGCAGTGCTCCCCTTTTAAACAACTAATAAAGCACTAAATATTTGAGTGGTAGGATAAAAACATCAGTTTATAACTTCTAACCAAAGTTAGATCTTAATCACATCATTTTATAACTCTTAACCAAAAGTTAGTTAAAAATTATTGATAAAATATAATTAGAAGTTTGCAAGGATGATCTATATATATAATTGGAAGTAGGTGATCATCCTCACAAAAGATAAGATCAGCCCCCAAAACAGGCTTAAATGTTTTGCAACAATATAATTTTTTGAGAGAATCATCTATAGGATAAGGAGATCACCAACGTAAAGAATCAACCCTGATATCATCTCTATGCGGCCACCAAACAGCAATAATATCTTTTGGACCGATCATTTTACAAAAATGATGTCCTATGTGGTAGGATGGGACCCACCATTTTTCTCCTCCTAAAAGTGTTTTGAAGGAGTTTCTAACTTACATGGCAGTAGGACCCACCCTATCACATAAGCATCGGGCACCACGTTTTTAAAATAGTCGGTCCAAACAACACTACTGCACAAACGGGTACAAACAAAATATAAGAATAAGCTAAGACTGCTTATGATAGTGTTTGTAATCCATGAAATTGAGATAGTTTAGCAGAAACAATACAAATTCTATTGTTTGTTTGCATTTTGGGTGGAAATGTCTATATTGCAAATATAGTGAACATAAAATCTTGCATACGCGGAATTTTTTTGCATTAGTGCTAAATTTAAACTTTGTACCTAGTACCTACCAGCAAAATTGGAGTAACCAACACTCCTAAAGAATGATGCATTCTTCTCTAACCTTTGTTCAAACCAAAACACCTTTAGTTCCTCGAAAAAACAATCCAAACAACAACAGAACCAGAGAACAATTAGAGAATCAAGCTTTTTCATGGCTCCAATCCTGCACCACCTTCAAGCAGATGACCCAAATCCATGCCCATATCATCCGAAACTCCATTCACCAAAACAATTTCGTAGCTACAAAGCTCGTCTCCTTTTGCTTCACCTCAAATAACCCATCTTACGCCACTCGGGTCTTTTACCAAGTCCCTGACCCGAATACATTCTTATGGAACAACATGATCAAAGGTTTCGTTCATGTCGGTTCTTACCAAGATGCTTTGATCTTTTACTTCAAAATGCTTAATCATGGGTCAAAACCCAATAATTTCACTTACCCATTTCTCCTCAAAGCTTGCTCAAAAGTTTTGGCATTTGAAGAAGGTAAGATTCTTCATGGGCATATTTTGAAATTGGGGTTGAATTCTGATGTTTATGTTCAAACTTCTTTGTTGGATTTGTATGGAGCTTGTGGGACTATAATGGCTGCACGATTGTTGTTTGATAGAATGTCTGAAAGAGATGTGGTTGCTTGGAATGCAATGTTAGTTGGGTATACAAGAAGTGGGCTTGTGGAAATTGCTGAGCAGTTGTTTGAACAAATGCCTGTTCGAAATGTTTCTTCTTGGACGACGATGATTGCTGCTTACGTTCAAATTGAGAATTCTAGGAAAGCTTTGGAAGTTTTTCAAGAAATGCAAAATGATGGTGTCAAACCTGATAAACTTACTATTATAACTGTTCTTTCTGCTATTTCAGATTTGGGTTCATTAGAGATGGGCAAATGGGTGCATGATTATGTAAAGAGCAATGAAGTTGAGATTGATACCTTTGTAGGGACTTCTTTGATAGATATGTATTCAAAATGTGGAAGCATAACTGAAGCTAAAAATGTATTTGATAGGATAAACCCCAAAGCTATTTCGTGTTATAATGCGATGATTTCGGGTTATGCAGTTCATGGATTGGGAGAGGAAGCCATTAAAGTATTTAGAGAAGCTGAAAGATTGAGAATTGGTATAGATGATGTAACCTTGATCGGGGTGTTGAGTGCTTGTAGCCATTCAGGATTGGTTGACTTGGGTTGTATGTATTTCGAGTCCATGAGCGAAAAATATGGGATTGAACCGAAGATGGAACATTATGGATGTTTGGTGGATCTGTTAGGAAGAGCTGGAAGATTTGATGAGGCAATGGAGATTGTTGAATCGATCGAAGCTGATATAGTTTTGTTGGGTACATTGGCTTTTGCTTGCAGGATTCATGGAAATGTGGAATTAGGAGAGGAACTTGCAAGGAGAATGTATGAACTTGATCCAGCAAATAGTGGGTTGTTGGTATTGAAATCAAATTTATTTGCAGTTGAAGGGAGATGGGAAGAAGCGGCGGAGGTGAGGCGATCGATGAAAGATAGGGGAATTTGGAAGAAACCTGGTTGTAGTTGGATTGAAGTGAACAATGTGGTTCATGAATTCGTTGCAGGGGATGATTCGCATCCGTGTTCAAAGGAGATATACAAAAAGCTAGCAGAGTTGAGTGAGAAAATGAAGCGGTTGATAGCTAGTAAAAATGAGAGATTAAAACTGTGTTAAATTTGATCACTCAAGAGTCAAGACAGTGAAAGACCAACAGGTACCTGAAATTTTCAAGTTATGTAGTTTCATGTATATATGAACATTGACTCGTCTACCAATTTTCAAGTTATAGTTGCAACTTGCAACAGACTCAACCACTCTACCGACCTGCCCTAACTTGACCTCGCCAGTTAAATGGATAGGTTAGTGTTGTGGTCCGGTTGGAATGAATGGCGAATAGCGTCATTTAATGCGCGTACGTGTACATTACACGCAACCCCAGCCGTCCAACTGAGTATTTTTGGGTGTTATACAACACTCTTTGATTTCTTATCATTCCAATGGTTAGGATTGTATGTAATTTAAAACCATGAGTTTGTAGAAAATAGCACTTGTAAACAACTCTGATTCGTTACTGGTACACCACTAACTCTTTTTCTTTACAGGCAGAAAACATCTTAAATATTAAGCACGCAGAGCACATCATATTTTCTCATAAATTAAATTATTAGAAGTGATCTTCTTTGTTATTTTTGTTTCATTCTATGATTAGGTAGTTTTGAAAAAGACTGCTGATCCATAAATAAAAAATTTTAAAAAAAAAATAAATTGATCTATACTGTATAGATTATGCCAACCTCGAGTCTTTTAGAAATTCTAGTTTATGACATTTTCTTCAAAAATTTTCTCTACCTTTCACAGATTTAACTTTGAGGGAAGTTATTGCACCCTCTTTTAGAACGCCTCCTTCTGTGGGGCCCATATGCGATGCATTCAGGGGCTGATTTTTTTACGAGATATTCTTCTCACTATATATATCATTATATTAAAAATCAGTTCGTTCTAAAACTTCTAATCCATTCAAATTAACCTTTGAAAACTGATTTTTTTAATATAATGATATACATGATAGTGAGAAGAACATCCCATAAAAAAAATTAGTCACTGGATGCATTGCATGTGGGCCCCACATGAGAGAGCATTATAAGGGGGCGTTCTAAGAGGGGTGCATTAACCTCTCTCGTTAACGTTTGCTCTTGTTTAATCCCGAAAATTATTTACTCCATTTTGTTATAAACATTAGTTTCACATATTTTTTTTCTATAAAAATAAAAAGAAATAGTCGACTTTATGTGAACTTATTTTCTTTTGAATAGATCGTCTTCAAAAAAAAAAAAAAAATCCCACGGGTTACACGAGTTCCGAGAGTCCATGGCATTGCTCTTTTCATTTTATGCATTTGTTCTGAATCTGGGTATGCCAATTCTTGCAGTGAATCTATTTAAGACATTGAAGAATATAAAACTGCCACCCACCTACCTCTATTGATAACCCCCCCGCCACCTCCCAACCCCCACTCAACAGTAAAGGAAAATCTTTGATACGACTTTGGAATTTGGAAGAAGATCTATCTTGGTAAAATCAAACATTACCCCTACTCCAAATCTCCATCGAAAAATGCTCCTTTGATGACAAATTCCATCCTTTAAAGTCTAAAATCATAACTCTCAGTTAACGTCCACTAGGTAAATTTTTCTATTTTTATTTTTCTAGGCAATTCAACCATAATCTAAATATCCTCAAAACATAATAATAATAATAATAATTAATTAATTAATTAATGTTCACTCCCCAACTCCACCATAATCTTCAAATTGTCAAACACCGATTATTTACTGCTTGATATGTTAGTTCTAAAATTGTGAACTATTTTGTGCTCCACATGTTGAACAATGGGTTTCTTTAGAAGTTGTTAATATTTTATTTAGAGGGAGGTTATTGCACCCCCTCTTAGAACACCCTTTTATAACGCCCCTTTCTGTGGGGCTCACATTCGATGCAATTTGGAGCTAATTTTTTTAGAGGATGTTCTTCTTACTATGTATATCATTATATTAAAAAATCACTTCATTCTAAAACTTCTAACCCTTTCAAATTAACCTGTAAAAATTAGTAACTATTTGATAACTATTTAAAAGGTCAAATAGTAACTAATTTTTAAGAAGTAATTTGAGAGGGTTAAAAATTTTAGAACGAGTTGATTTTTGAATATGATGATATACATAGTGAGGAGAACATCCTCAAAAAAAATCAGCCCTTGAACGCATCACATGTGGATTCCACAGGAGGGTGTGTTATAAGGGGCATTCCAAGAGGGGGTGCAATAACCTCCCTCTTATATTCATGTAGATATACAGTGTGAACTTTGTTTTACATCGAACAGCTATTCCTATCACTCGTAAAAGAAACCCTAAACGTTGACTTTTATTGGACTTTCTGCTGTCCATCAGCAAAGATCAACTTGCCATGTCCATGGATCAGGGATGGGTCCTGGTTTAGGTTTGGAACTGGGAAAACCGGTTCCGGTTCGATTCCCACTTTATGTTATATAAACAAGCGGTGGGAAAAAAATTTCTTGGCATCGAAACAAAATGGACGCTTTTACCCCTTCGTCTCTGTATCTGGCAGTCGTTCTAGCTGTCTTCCTCGTTTTTCTTCTCCTCCGTCGCCGAAATAAACGGTCACCCGTCGTCCGCCTCCCTCCGTCACCTCCAAAGATCCCAATAATTGGTCACCTCCACCTCGTCACCGACATGCCACATCACTCCTTCTCCCAACTCTCTAAAAAACTCGGTCCCATCATCTACCTCCAACTCGGCCGAGTCCCCACCCTTGTCGTCTCCTCCGCTAGACTTGCCCGTGAAATCATGAAAACCCAAGACCATGTTTTCGCTAGCCGACCCCAAATTATCGCCGGTGAATATCTCTCCTTCGGTTGCTCCGACATCACTTTTTCCCCTTACGGTGCTTACTGGCGCCAAGCAAGAAAAATCTGTGTCACAGAGTTACTGAGTCCGAAACGAGTTAGTTCTTTCCAACTCATCCGAAACGAGGAGGTGAACCGGTTAATTGAATATGTCTCTAAGTTGTCAGGGTCCGAAATTGATATGAGCGAGAAGTTCTTTGGTTTAGCTAACGATGTTTTGTGCCGAGTCGCGTTTGGGAAGAGGTTTATTGGTGAGTCGAATCGGTTGCCTGAGATTCTGACTGAAACTCAGGCGTTGCTTGCTGGGTTTAGTATAGCTGATTTTTATCCTGGGTTAGAGTGGGTTAACTCGGTGACTGGGTTGAAGAGAAGGTTGTTGAAGAACTTGAGCGATTTGAGATCGGTTTGTGATGAAATAATCGGTGAACATCTTGAGAAGAAGGAAAAAGCGGGCGGCGGCGATATTTCGGATAGAGAGGATTTCGTAGACGTTTTGCTACGTGTGCAAAAAGGTGGCGACTTGGAAGTTCCCATCACTGACGATAATCTGAAAGCGCTTGTTCTGGTTAGTACATATGTTTGAGTAATGCTATAAATACTTTGATGATGACAGAGGTGACAAAAATTTGAAGCTACTGAGTAGATCTCGCCATCTAGAGTACTATAGTATTAGGTACAT
Organism: Macleaya cordata; assembly: GCA_002174775.1. Classification (NCBI taxonomy): domain Eukaryota; kingdom Viridiplantae; phylum Streptophyta; class Magnoliopsida; order Ranunculales; family Papaveraceae; genus Macleaya; species Macleaya cordata. Next base: position 2,765,374 of record MVGT01000438.1, on the reverse strand, counting down.
GATAAGTTTTTCGGTTATGTGTTTTGTTTAGTTTTTTAAAGTTGTCCAAATGAGCTGATTTTTTATATGTATGTTATTTATACTATTTGGATTATATCTAAAAAAATCAGCTCAATCGGAGTCCTCTAGCACCCTCTAGCATCACAAATACTTAATTTAGACTTTAATAGTATGAATGAACGGCTGACATTTAAAGTGATTTGTTTAGAGGGTTAGATATCTCCGATTGAACTGATTTTTTGTTGACATCTTATAAATAATGATAATATTATGTTTACAAAAATTCAGCTGATTTGAAGACCCCTAACTTGCAAAAAATCCCTTTAAAACTATCTTTATGGGCACACGTTAACAAGACCCCATAGTATTATCCTAATTTATTTACTGCGATTTTCTGTTGTGATGGATTTTGCACGGCTGAGATCAGTCGGATTGTTGTGGGTCAGGTATGGGACCCATAAGTAGTTGTATTTATAGCGAGCAAGTTGTACCCTTATTCAGCTAGCCCACCCTCTTCACAATCACACAGATCAGAAGGGGTTGGCTGAATTGGCCAATTCAAATCACATACGATATTAGATCAGAGTGCGAATAAGGTGAATCGACCTCAAATAGAAATGATCAGACCGAACTACGTGTAATTCACTCAGTCATTTCGTTACAAAATTGGTTCTAAATCGATTTGAACGATAAAAATCTAGTTGAATCGTTAGAGGCGGTATATATTTCACCCGACCCTTCGGATTTCGCCGAGCCCAGCCAAATCCTCATTGAGGGGGGTTGACTTTGGAGGATTTATTATGATAGAGAACCAAAATCCTTTTAAAATCAACTGGACCCACACAGGACCCCCCAATCCAGGCCCATTGTCTGTGGACCGTACTGATCACTTCAATGCCCATTGTCTGATCACTTCAATGGAGAATTGAAGTAGAATATAAGTATTCAACGCTGCTGTTTGGCCCTACCATATTACAAAACAAATGCCTGATTCTTATGTGGCATGGTGGGTCCCATTGCCACATAAGTTGGAAACCCCTTCATAATACTTTTAGGAGGGGAAAAGTGGTAGGTCTCACCCTACCACATAAGTATCTGGCATTTGTTTTGTAACATGGGTGTGCCAAAAAGCTTTATTGTATAAGTATTGCGCCATACGACACTTACACTAATTGTGCCGGCACGGTTATGGCACTATTACCAGTTTTTTCATGACACTTGCTCTTAGTATTTGTGTTATACCTAATTTTAATTTTTTTTATTGGTGAAATTGCATATAACAAGATTTGAAATCCGGTGATATATTATACATTTTTTGACATGATTTGAAATCCGGTAATATATTATACATTTTTTGGACTTGTAGTTTGACTCGGCCTTGATTCACTTGACTTGAGCGATTCAACGTGGTCGACTCAGGTCTATTTCTTATCTTTTTACTTTTACAATATTTTTTTACTCGTCATTGACTTGTTGGTGTCTTGGACTCAGATTTAAATTCGGTCACGACGAGTCAGCCACCGAAACTGAGTCAGTGAACCATGGGACTACTGGAACCAGACTCATTCAACTAGTTAGTTTTGGACCGTTCTACCCATAATGCAGGTGCTTGGGGCTCTATTTTGTCCCACTCCCACCACCTAACGGTGTTGTGAGTCTAACTAAATCGTATTATTTTTTGGTGGGGAACTCTAAGAAAGTGACTTTTGAGCACATTAGGAGCATCTATCATCTATAAAAGGAAAAAAAAAAAAAAAAAATCTAGAACACGGCACCACCAGTGGGTCCTGGATGTCTAGAGTTTAGACTTTGATTTAATAGGCACATTTAATAGGCACAAACATGCATGTTATGGTCAAAGTTTATCCTGAAAAAATAAATGTCTCACGTTTATCAGAATTTGTGTGTCAAAGTCACACACTCATACTCCTCAATAGAGAGTAGAGAACCACACGCATATATAAGTAAAATTAGAAAATGATGTTTTGATTGATCCTCTTCTTCTTCTTTTTTTTCTTTTTCTTTTTCAAAACTTATTTTTGTTTTGTTTCGTGATATAAGAAGGGGCACGTAACTACGATTCCCACATCACAATCATGTCATCGATTAATATATACGTATATTACTGTTTATGAGTGATAAATATTTGATATTGGTGTTTATTGTTTACGTATGTTGCGAAATTTTATACTATTTATATATATTTAAATAAATAATATTTTTTTAATGCCAATATTAGTGACTTAACATATTTAACTTAATTCTATCATTAAATTAAAAATAATTTAAAAATAATTTCCTGAAAAGTTACTTCGTAGGTGAAATTGGGGTTAAATTCAAATTCTATGAAAATTGGTTTCTATTTGTTTAATGAGAGTGCTGATATATATATATATGTATGTATGTATGTGTGTTAATTAATTAACAGGACATGTTTGTAGCTGGAACTGACACAACTTCAGCCACACTAGAATGGACATTGACAGAGTTAAGCAGGCACCAAACAGTCATGAAGAAAGCACAAGAAGAAGTGAGAGAAGCTGTGGGTATCAAAGGAAAAGTCGACTTTAACCATCTCCCACAACTTAACTACATGAGAGCTGTTATAAAAGAGGCCCTACGTTTACACCCTCCGGTCCCACTCTTGGTCCCTCGAGAATCCATGGAGAAATGCAAGATCGACGGTTACGATATACCCGCCAAAACACGTGTCTTCATCAACACCTACGACATCGGAAGGGACCCACAATCCTGGGTTAACCCTTTGGAGTACAACCCTGAGAGGTTCATGGACGGCAGTAATAGTAGTAAGGAGATTGATGTGAAGGGTCATCAAGATTTTGATCTATTACCATTTGGTGGAGGAAGAAGAGGTTGCCCAGGTTATTCTTTTGCTCTGGCAACCATTGAGATCGCTTTGGCAAGGTTGTTGTATCATTTTGATTGGTCGTTGCCACTTGGAGTCCGAGCTGATGACGTGGATCTCAATGAGATATTTGGATTAGCTACTAGAAAGAAAGTTCCACTGGTTCTTGTACCAACCATCAATGAAGATTATGTGTTCAATGGATCGAGTTAATTAATTGATGCTTAATTGGATCGAAGTATAAAAATTTTCTTATACTAATCGATCATCTCGCCCTACAGTTTTGTTTAAAGAAGAAGTCCGTGTATTTTATATCTATCTTAGTTGTATTTGAGTGGCTAATACTAATAAATTTTGTGAATTATATACTTTGTAGTCAATGAAATTAACAGTTATATTTGAATAAATTGGTGTACTATGTTTGTTTTTTCATAATGCACACATGAATCTGACATATTAATCTTTCTTGTTTGAATATTTGTAGGGAGCTGATGCTTGAGAAGCTGATTTGGTTAAAGGAGAAGTTAAAAAATGGGTTTTGAGCCCAAAGACCATTTGTTAGTTTTGGTTAAAAGGGAAGCTCTTCATACCCTACCAAATTTTAGGTTTTACATCCCACTCCTACCACCATCAGCATTTCCATTCTCCATTCTCCATGGCTACCATACACACCCCCACCCCACCGCCACAACCAATAACACCACCTCCACCTCCACCATCAAGAGAGATAGAGAGAAAGATGGAGTATCGATTTCTTTTTCTTTTTTTCATATCTGAAAAATAAACTTAGATCTCCTCTTTGTTTACTCTCTCTCTATATATCTTCTCTCTCTGCGATGGTGATGATGGAGGTGGAGTGGTGGTGATGACAATGAGGAAGATGATGGTGATGGTGGTATGGTGCAATGCATTTTTGGTGGAGGTGAAGGCGATAGTTGAGGTGAAGGCGGTGGTTGAGGTGTTGTTGGTGGTGTCGGTTGGGTGGGGCTGGTGGTGGTGACTGTGGAGAATGGAGATGGTGATAGTGGTAGGGTTGGGATGTAAAACCCAAAAATTGGTAGGGGTGGAGTGTATTTAGTTGCGTGTAATTATTTAAGAGCTTAAAGTCATTCTTTGAGCTTGCCTCCCATCCAGAACAACTTCCCCATTATCAGACCCTTACTTTTGAAAATGATCGAGTATTATCTGAAATATTATGGTCTGTAATAATTATGTCTGAATAAATCGGTGTTATGTACGTAAGTGGTGTTTATTTTTTCATAGGTATCTGAATTTGACTCGTATGAATTTTTCTTCATTGAATATTTTTTATCTCATGGTAGATTTGACTTTTAAAAATGAGTATTGAGCTAAAAAATTGAATTTAATTTGATAAGAAGGTCTGACTAGATATACAATTCAAACAAATATATTTTTAAACTC
>MVGT01000438.1:2740914-2759754 GCA_002174775.1 Macleaya cordata | reverse complement strand
AAAAATTGAAGCTTTGAAAGAAAAGAAGAAAGAAGAAGAAGTTAGAGAAACTTCACCTACACAGACTTCTACAGCTCTTCCTTGTATGGATCGACTGAGGGAGGAGCTCTCTTGTGCTGTAAGTTACAAAATTTCTTGATTCTGACTTCTAATCAGATCAAAACAATTTTGGGTTCTCTTAATCGATTGAGATTTATCCATATTTTACAGATTTGTTTGGAGATTTGCTTTGAACCAAGTACTACCCCTTGTGGACACAGGTAAAATTATTCAAACTCAATTAACCCTTATTGGTTTTAGTGTAATTTCTTTCTCAAATTTATGGGTCTGAGAGATTGAGTTTCAATTTGCAGTTTTTGCAAGAAATGTTTGAAATCTGCAGCGGATAAATGCGGTAAACGATGCCCAAAATGCAGGCAATTAATTGGGTATGTCAATCACAGATTTAAAGGGGTTTCTATCTTAATCTGTGTTTGTTCATCTTTTAAACTTACAAATGGGTCCTTATATCTATTTATACATAATTTTTTTTTTCTGTGAATTTGCAGAAATGGGAGATCTTGCACTGTGAACACAATTCTTTGGAACACAATTCAGCTTTTGTTTCCACAAGAAGTAGAAGCAAGGAAGGCTAATGGGGCTACAAATTGTCGCGAAGAAGTTAAGAATCGAAGTCCAGAAGTGGAGAATTATAGTGGAAGGACTCGAAGCTCAGCTCGGATTAATTCTATGGTGATGAACAGAGAAGTGAGAGTGAGATCAATGAGGAGCAGAAGAAGTATGCCGAGTCAGGCTGAGGATGCTGCTTTATCTTTAAGGCTACAAAGAGGAAGAAGTATGCCTAGTCAGGCTGAGGATGCTGCTTTAGCTTTTAGGCTACAAAGAGAAGAGTTTATGGAAGCTTTTAGGGGAACAGATGAGCAAGTAAGAACAGGAGCATCTCAAATTTCATCTGCCCGAGCAAATCTGAGAGCCATGGCTTCAAGAGCCATTAACCTTCGGATTAGGGGTCGACCGATATAGTTCTGTATTTTGGTGTTGTTTTCGTGCTGAAATTTATTGTTCTTGTATGTAATTTGATTGAGCAACCATGGTTGTTTTATTCAGGAAGAAACAAAGTAATTCCCTCCTATATTGTTCTAGATGTCACTAAGATATCATTTATGTCTCACATAGAAATGACCTAAGTGTTGATTTTTTGTGCAGTTGATGTTGGCACTATGATTTCCACGCTAAAACTCAATAACATTTTAATTAAAACTTTATAATCCAATCAAGAAACTTAAAAATTCAACCAACTATGCAAATAGTAGGCCCACAGGCAAGTGTAATTTCAGTGTAGACATATCCTGGCTCATATTTAAAGCCAAAAACAAAAGATTAGATTTGTACCTCACTGCTAAATTGCTTATGGTTTTAGGGTTTGGTAAAGGAAAAACTTGTTCTTTGAAGGAGACACATGAAAGATGAGATCTAACTATCCAAGTAATAATTTTATATTTTTCAATAACAAATTCATTAAATCAGACACCAATCCCAACACCACCAAGGACTCAATGAGCAGAGCTGCGGAGGGAAGATTTCACTATTTCAGAGTTGGAGTTTTTGGCCCATTGGGCCATATTATAGGGCACAAGCATATTCAAGGAGGAAAAACCCAACAAATGAAGAGCTGTGTAAGATAATGTTGTTTGCCTTTGGTTCAACACTCATTAAGATTTTCATCATTTTGGTCTTAAATTCTTTGCAGTAACAGTAAGTTATACTTCATTGATTTTGTACATGACAAAACATATGTCCCCACATTGCCCATGCCAAGAGATGTGAAAGGGAAGCAGAGTTTCATAGACATGAATAAAGAGAATCAGGAAGAGTGAGAGAGAGGGGCATCAAGGAAAGTAAAAGCTTCCAACAAGTAGGGAATTTTTCTTTTTTTTTTTCAATTAGTAAAATGATTTATTCATTATTGAAGATTTAGAATCGCCAACCAAACTCATTAACCTAGCCAAACAAATTTCTGAGACCCACATAAATTTTTTTATGAGGAAAACTGCTCACAAAATTGAAAAGAGATCACACACAAAGGAGAAAAACCAAGAACAAGAAGCCCAGAAAACAAGCCAACAAAAAGATGCTGAGAGTACTTGGGGCTGGGTGGGTTCTAGTCGGAAATCTTATTCCCTATTTTATCCTTGAGATAATATCAAAATGCCTTAAATTTTTGTACCAAATGAAAATCCAACCATACAACTATACAAGTACTAGTCGCAATTTCCTTTCTTAAAAATATGCCATTTCCTTTGTTGTTGGGGGTTCAAACAAATCTAACCTACAGGCTTTCGTCTATCCATTTCGTAGTGTTTTCTTCTCTTTTGGTTTCTTTGCCACAAAAATATGAACTCCAAATTTACAAAATCAACAGGTGAGTTAGATTGAAAACACCACAAGCACCAAAGATGTCTTCTTTCCCACTTGAAGATTTCAGAGAAAAGCTCTCTACTCATTTCAGACCTTGGCAAAGGTCCTTCCAGTTCTGGGTTCGAGCTGCTGATATCTATACCGGCTACAAGGTCCTCTCTCTCTCTCTCTCTCTCTCTCTCTCTCTCTCTCTCTCTCTCTAAACCATTTTGTTTCTGGGATTTCTGTGACTTACTATATTTTTGGGTTTTTCGTTAAGGTTTTTCAAGTTCGAGTGAATTTCGTTAAAGATGCAAAGAAGCAGGAGGCAATGTGGGAAAGACAACATGAACTTGCAGCTGACAAGATATACTCAATGTGCTATGAACTTGGTGGGTTTTTCCTCAAGGTATTCTTTTCCCTTTTCCTCTGGTTTTGTAGAATTATGTTTTTGTTTTACTGTGAATGTATTTACGCGAATTAGTTTTTTTTTTTTTTTTTAATTTTTAATTTTTACGGTTTCTGGCTGTAGATTATCCCTGTTTTATTTGTTTGCTGTGTTTTCTGAGTGGGGTTTGGTTTTTTCAGCTTTTGTAGTTTTAGATTTTGATGAAGGTAATCCAATTTCAGATGGTGCCCTGTCATTGTTTTGTTCAGAGGGACTTTCATTATTTTCTCAAATTTTAGTGAGGACATGCGTTTTTGTTACCTCTCAATTTGTTGCCAAGTTTTCATTTCTTGTAGCTCTTTATTCTGAATTTTTTTAAAGGAAAGAAAGATTTATGATTTTGGGATTTGTTTTTGAAATTTTGGAATAATTTATTTGATGAGGTTTGGGGGAGAGGTAAAAGGGGGGAATTAGGATTGTTTTGATGTTTGTGTTTCTCTTCGTATTTTCTCTTAGTATTTCTGGTGGTTAGTGATAGCTTTGCATTATGGAATTTCAATTAGGTTGCTCAAATTGTGGGGAAGCCAGATTTGGCCCCAGCTGCATGGGTGAGAAGGCTTGTTACATTGTGTGATAGAGCCCCTGCGACACCATTTGAAGTGGTCCAGCTTGTGCTGGAGAAAGAATTGGGTCAAAGCCTTGGTAAAATGTTTGAACGGTTTGATGTGGAACCTCTTGGATCTGCTTCAATTGCACAGGTCCGTATCTTATTTTACCTTTAAATAAACTTCAGATTTTATACGTGGATGAAGTTTGAGTACCTGGAGCAACACAACATTAAATCTTTTATCATCTTTAACAATCACTGATCTTCTTAAGAAAAAGGTTGGAAGCCATGACACGAAGATTATACTCACTATTTTGAGGAGGATAGAGCCTGGAAAAGAAAACAATTACTGTATCAGTCATATAATGAAATATGCTAATCTTCCTAAGTGTGGAAACCTTGAAAACCAACTCTTTGACCCATTGGATATAATGCCATAGTTAGATTTTTGACTATGATGTGTGGAGCTAACTATATGTATATTGGTAACCTTGATTTCCTGCTGGTTCAGTAACATTAAAATCTCCAAGGATGCGCGAATATTTGTAATACAATGTAACAAAACTAAATAGCTGCCTTCATTGTCAGTTGGTCTAGGTTGCAAATATAAAAAAGAGGCAAGTATTGTAATTTACAGCATCATGAAATAGCATTACAGCCCATGTTTTGAAAAATGGGAAGTGGATCATTAACTGGTATCAAAACATACCCTAGTTAGGTGTTTCTAGGTCTAGGGCTCTACTTCTTTTCCGAAGGGGTTGCTCTAATACAGTGTGGCAGTATTTCGTGCTGGCAGTGTTACTTGGTACTATTATGGTGCTAGCAAATACTGAAAATCTGTTTTCATGCTTGAATTTAGGTTCATCGAGCAAGATTGAGAGGTACTAAGGGTGATGTTGCTGTTAAGGTAAGGAAACGGGAAATGTTTTAATCTTTATATCCTGAATTAGTTTATAATTTTTTTTCTCACTTCTGTAGTTCTATGTGCATTTGTAGGTGCAACATCCTGGAGTTCAGGATCTAATGATGACTGATATTCACAACTTACAAGCTTTTGCTTTTTATTTGCAAAAGACAGACATCAAATTCGACCTTTTCTCTATAACTAAAGAAATGGAGAAACAGGTGTGTACTATATCTGTAATGGTGTTCATGGCTCACATCATTTTCTTCCTTGTTCTGTGTTCAGATGCTGTATAGATTTTGCCACTTGTGTGGGCATTTAAAACTTCACAACACTATTGCGCATTTCTGTTTGTGTACATGTTGTTCAAGATTGGGTACGAGTTTGACTTTTTGAGGGAGGCTGAAGCTATGGAAAAAATCCAACATTTTCTGCGTGTGAACAACAAAAAGGTTCCTGTTTTGGTGCCACGTGTGATGCGGGAGTTGGTAACTAGGTATGTTATGCCGAACCACAGTTGAAAAAACTTTTTTGCTTAGTCATTTTAAATTCTTATGAGACTACTGCCAGTCGAATTTATTTGTAATGCAATTACTAAAACCATAAAAATGTTTAAATGGTCAATACTTCAGGCTTATATGTATTCACTTAGATATTGAGATAATACACTTCTTTAGTTCAAGAATAATTTTCTCAAGTGGCGTAAAGGTTTTTAGAACTTACAAAAACTTTTTCTTTCTTTGAAGATTGGTTACCTTGGAATCCATCTTATGCCGAGCAAAAAAAAAAAAAAGAAAAAGAACCTTTTATCTGCAAATTTCATTTTACATGACTATTATACATAGTTTTATATCCTGTATCCTGTTCTGCCAGTAGATTTGAACCCAGGGGCGTAATTCACTTGCTTTGCACTATTTAGAGTGCTCATATTTGCAGTTTTGCCTTGTGAAAGTATCTTCTTTTTTTTTTAAATTAAAAAAAATTTGAAGCGTTATTTGATCCACTTTAGCTAATCACGTGTTTCTCTGTTTAACTAGGAAGGTTTTAGTAATGGAGTTTATTGATGGAACCCCAATCCTGAACCTTGGCGATGAAATAGCTAAAAGAGGCATAAATCCTGGTGGTAAGATTGCAGCAATGGCAAAGCAGTAAGATCCCTAGATTATCCTAGAGTATGAAGTCTCCTTTGCCCTTATTATTTTGAGTAGTGATTACTTGTTCATCAGTAATGTGGATTATCTATCTTGACTGATTTGGCTATTTACCTCTGCATGCCAATAAGCGCTGCTATCTAATTATCTGCACTGATTCGACTCAGATCTGACCCATTTGCATGCACTTATTGACTTGTGAATACCTTTTTTTGGTCCAAATTATGCACTAACTTACCAAGTTATTTAATAGCTAACGTGTTTTGGATTCCTGTATATTATGTTATGTTTGTTAATTACCCTTAAAACTCTCTGACCAGTTTCCACCCCTATGACGAAAAAAACCCCTTTACTTCCTGAATATACACTATCTTAGTTCTTGCCTTCTCACCTCTACATCATTTCTAGCTATTACCACTTTACCCATCACTTGACTCTCTTTTGGATGCATTCTCTTCTTTTTCGATCGGTGTCGACAGTCTCTTCTTAGGGGTATATATATCCTTTATTTGTAACTTCCATTACTTCTTTGAGTGGGTTTCTCTTTTGATTGATTTAACATGACTTCTTGGAGCACAATTTCTTTCCACTTTAGTTTACTAAACTTTTTTCATATCTAGATATTTTTACATGATATATCAGACTTTTAAGAAGATCACAAACACATTCTTAAAATTTTTGTAACCACAGGAACATCCTAAAAAATCTGACTCTAGCGTATGGTCAAATGATCTTGAAGAGTGGTTTCTTTCACGCAGACCCTCATCCTGGAAATATCATGATCTGTAAGGGGTCAGAGGTAAGTGGTTTATTTTGTTTAAGCATATAGAGATCATCTTCACTTTCTTCTGGTCTTATATATCGTTCTCAATTTGTATTAGTTTATTAGTCACATGATTCTTAAGGTGATGAAATAAGTACTCTTTTCTTCTTTCTAGTTACTTATTATGTTAGGAACTTAGGATGGAAGTAGTGGACCCAACCAATTTGATCAGAAGCAGTCTCCTCATGAAGTGGAGATTTTATTCTCTTAAAAACTTATTGCAAAAATCTATAACTACATAACTTTTTACCCAGAAGATATTGCTTGGGAGAAACCACCCTAATACTTGGGAAAATGGAGATGTGGGATGATCCTAAATTTGCAACTTCTCTTTTACCATTTTCAGGTTGCCTTGCTAGACTACGGGCAAGTGAAGGATCTCCCAGACAGTTTGAGGCTCGGATATGCTAATCTAATTCTTGCCATTGCTGATAATGACCCTGTAAGGGCATCTCAGAGCTATAGGTACTGAGTTTGCTTATATTGGTTATTATGCTACAGACAAAATTAGGAAATGGCATCCAAAGCAGTATCCCTTTAGAGGAGACCATATCTAAGGTCGGATAGAAGAGACTGTCAGAGGTTGAAAGTTGTAAATTGGACTTCGCGGGTAACTTTATCGTCCTTTTGATTCTTTGTTTTCTCCTTAATTTGGCAGGGAGCTTGGTATAAAAACCCTGAGCAAATGTGAGGATGAAGAAAAAGAAATGCTTAAATTGGCTCAAACAATGTTTGATACGAAATTGCCCCCTGGAGTAACAATGCTGCAACCATTTTCAGAAGAATCTTCAATAAAAAAAATTGCTGTTGAGGTATGCACTAGTTGTACATACCTTAACTTTTGCTCTGTTCTTTCTGCGTTATCATAGTATTAAAAAATGGCTCCCTTTTTTATACCTATACATCATATTTTTTGGGATTTATCATAGAGTTTTCCAGAGGAGCTGTTTTCTGTTCTTCGTACCGTGCATCTGTTGAGAGGACTTAGTGTTGGCATGGGCATCAACTACTCGTGTGCAGAGCAATGGAAACCCATTGCTGAAGAAGCTCTATATATTGCTGGGAGACAAAGGTTCCCTTCTGAATTCCCACTTTCTTTTACCAGTATATACAGATATGTATTATACGATGAACAAATGTACGGGAAAAAAGAAATCTACTGATAAGAGGACTCAAGTCTAAGAGGGATTAAAGACATGAGCAACCTAAAAGAAGAAAATCTGAAAATTAGATCCTTCTTAATTCCTACTGATGTCATATCCCTTCCAAGTTACAGATTTTATGTTTATCATTCTCTGCTTATGCAGGTAAGGAACTTGAGGCCAGAGGACCAAAAAGCAGCTTCTTCAGAAGAATATTTGGGAGAGCTTGATTGCTGTTTAATGATGAATGCACACTAATTGATGTGGGTCTGTCAAAATTTTGTCTTGCAAACATACTGATCAAGCCTTCTCAGTATCATTTTTCGCTCTGGGTTTTTTGCGGCTGATTTCATGTATTTAGTGCATGAACTAAGTGATTAGTGGTCATTCATGATATATTCTTTACCCCGAAAGGATGCTAGTTTCACAATCCTGTAATTTTAAGTCATGATTCCAATAAGCGGCTGCATTTTACTCTTTTGAGTCTTTCCATTACTCGCTTTCCATTACTCGCTTTCCTAAGTAATCAGAGCGTGATTGGGAGTGCAAACGAAAGCGAGGGTAGGAGTGCTGGAGCAGTCTACATTTTTTTTTTTTTTTTCTTGTTATAATTGTAAATCATGTGATGTGGGGTGGTAGTTTCAAACTTTCAAATGTTGTGTGGTTTGCATTTGAGTTGCCATGTCAATTTGGAAAGCTAGTTAGGTGATTTTGTTGGGCGGACGTTACACTACCACATACTAACCACTCAGATCAGATCAGGATGGATCAAGTCAATAATACACTCATGCCGAGTGTAGGCCTTGTTAGATATAAACGACTGTGACGGAGTCAGACGACTCAGACCCTACCAAGGTTGATCAAGGATGAGTTCTGATGGACTTGACTACAGGGACACCAGATTTTGACACCAAAGATTACATCTGTGCACTTATTGGAAACTAATCGTAATAGTTGTTGAAAAAATATTAATTATATTTCAGCCCCTCATACCACTTTTAAAAAGCAGATGTAATATTCTGGTGTTATTCTAGCAAAACTCTGAGTTAAATCGCAGCCAAAAAAAGCAAAATCAACAAGTACGCTTTTCTTCACCCACTTGTAAGGTGGGTGACTAATTACACTACCCATCATCCAGCTGTGAGCTTGTCATGTCAAAAGGTTGTATATTATACGTTCCACCCCAACCATCATCCTTTTTGACTGTACAACAAACCGACGGCTGGATGATTGGTAGTGTTAGTCACCCACCTTACAAGTGGGGTGGGCAAACCTGAAACTAGTTTAGTATGCGTGGTTATCGATCTAGGGCGTTCATTGTAAATAAGACTCGAAATAAACGGTCTCTAAATCCCAGCATTTCATTTGGCTTTTTCAGGTTCCCGCTCTTTCCTCTCTCCTTTGTGCAGCCGCGCAGCTGCAGCCTGCAGGTATAAAAACAAAAACAAAAAAAAATACAGAGGATGACTGACTGAGAGACAACAGATCTCAGAGACTAGAGAGAGAAAGAGAGAGAAAGAGAGAGGAGAGAGAGAGAGGATGTTGGGAAGAGTGAGACCGGCAGCTTCGTGTTGGGTAGATGATTGTTCGGAGTTGGAGAGGCCTCCTCCGAAACTCATCAAAGACGATTCTTTCTCCATCTACGGTACTCTGCACTTCTTCCTTCGTCATATTCTGTTTTCTTCTTTAATTCTTGTCAAGAATAGGTAGAAAAAAGAACGCTTTAATTCATTTGATGGATCTCTTCTATTGAGATGGGTTCTCCCCCAAATCACATCTATCTGGTTAACAAATCAAAATTATTTAATTATACATGTGAATTGGTGAGTGATTTCTTTGATTTCTCCATGACTATGAAATGGGGTTTTGTAGAAATGCTGCCTTTCTCATGTATGCAAGTGTTAAATTTCATAGATTCAAGGTTGCTATTTTAGAATGATGATTAATTTTGTGGAAATTTTTTGCTGGGTTTTCTAGTTTGAGGGGAAAAAAAAAAGAAGAAGAAGAGAAATTTCAGTATTAAATAGAGACTGAGACACTACTCCCATCAGACCATTGAATTTTGAGACGACAGCTATAGCTAGATTTGAAAACCTAACCTTGTGAGCCCACTCAATTACCACTTGAAGCACACCCAATATTATAAGTGTAACCCTAGCCTAGCTGATAAGTTTGAGTAATAATTCGTATTTCCCAGTGAAAAATTAGGTAACATACAATTAAAATACGAGAGTTAAAAGAAATTCTGTTGATTTTTCTTTAGAAAATGTTTTATTATTTTTTCAATCATTTGAAATATTTGGGTAGGTCTAAAAACTCAGGAATAATCATTATTCTTAATCGTTATACAGAATTATGAACAAGAAGTGTAACATTGAAGTTATTGTTAGTTTTAGATGGGATTTCTATTGAGATCGTGGGTTCTCTCAGCTTTCAGATGTCCGACTGTTTTTGCTGTTGCTATACCTGCTGGTACTGGGTTTTGCCACTCGTTTTTTTTTTTATTTCATCATCACATCAATATTTTCTATAAATGTCCCTCAATTGTTCCCAGGCTTGTGGGTAGCCAGCGAAACTTTTCGACAAACAATCTGTTTGTATTTTAGTCACTAATCAAAACTATAACAGGGTGATCCAGAAAGAATGATTCATAATTTTCTTTTAGTTCTCTGACAGCTTAAGATGCTAAATTGGGATTTTATAGTTTTCTCTTTACCTCTCTAGCAGAGATCACACTTCAAAAGCTTAGACTTGGTTCTCGACGCGCTCTGAACTCATCCTCTGCAGAAGAGATGAAGATAGATGCACCTTGTTCTTCTTCTTCTACTTCAGTAAGTGCTTCTCCAAGTTCTAGTATTGGTGAATCAATCAGCATCTCTAAACAACAAAATGAGGACTCATCATGCAGTTTTCTCTGTGATTCCCAATGTAAGAGGGGTCCTTGGACCCGTTACTACAATGTTGTAAGTGGTAAACTTGAAACCCAAGTACTTGGGCAAAAGGTTTGATTTGTTTGTGACTCGGATATTTAATGCTGTAAACCTCAGTTATACTGTTCTGTATCAGTTCTAAAAAATGTTGTATGGTTTGAACAGACTTTCTTGGCCTATCAAAACCTTGCTTGCACTTTTCCTTTCATGGTGGGTTGGCCAGTTGGGTTTCTGAGCACATCCCATGGCGGTATAACAAAAAAAAAAAAAAAAGATCAGGTAAAGTAGAACATGTACCGCTTCCATTCAAAATCTGTACAGAGATGGGGCCTCACAAATTTTGAATAGAAACATTATGGCAATGGCCATTGCTAAAATGTATTGAATGGAAGTATATACCTGGTTCCAGATGCCGTGGATTTGATTGAAGGTATCCTATTGTTTAGTTAGCTAGCAACTAGACAGATAATAGGCCAAAAAACAAGGACCCTTTCTTTATTTACTGGTGTCCTGGCCAATACAACCGGAACCCAGAGCTCCACTTGCAGGCAAAAACAAGTGCACAATTATGGCTAAAACTTAAAATGACAAAAAAAAGAATCCAGCACTCGATCAGGTGTAATTGATGTGCTTTGGATATAATAGTAATTTAACGTATATAATGAACATGACCCATACTCATGGTTGTGGCCGTGCCATGGCTTCCCTCCACTAATCTGCCAAGGCCCAAGGTGGTGGTGGTGGAGTTGCTGATGCTGCTGCTGTTGGTGGCTTGGCTACTTTTTGCCGCCTCTGCTCCATAGGTCATCTGGGCCTTCCAAATTCCATTGGCTTCCTTCACTCGGTCTCTTTCTTTTAGAGATGGGTGGATCTTTTGGTTGGACGTATCTGTTAATGTTTGTGTTTGACAAGAGACAGAGACAAGGATGTCTGTTGCTAGCTACGAGGGAGGGTGGGTCCGGGATGTCTCTATTCGAATTTTCTGTTGAACTACTTGTTTGTTTCATGCTAATTCCTAAATGGGTGTACCAGATGGAATGGGCACGCATTGTTGGTGACGGACTTTTACAACAAAAATCAACTCAATTAATGGTGATATATATGAACTATCAGATTTGAACATTACTTGCAATGGGGTAAGCCAATGATTATGATGAGAAGCTATAAAATATGATGTATGGAAATCACTGATCAGACAGACTTCTAATGTATTGGTCCACCAATGAGTTCTAGACTCGTATACCACGATCCAAATGAATGGGTTGTGCACCTAATGGCAATTTTGGCACGCAAGAGATGGAGAAATTTATTTTTAAAAAAAAAAAAAAAACATTTCCTAACAGGGTTGTACTGCAGGGGTTAAACCATCCAAGTATTGACAGCTCAACTTGTGTAAATGAAGTTCATGTGATAGGGTAATAGTGAAGGAACACTAGACAATACATTGAGAAACTACTTGTTAGACCCACTGATCCTTGTTATATACATTGTTACCTCTTTCGGCCTAACAGTTCGACTGCTTTTAGAGTAAGTGGTTGTTAATGTAACTTATTTAGCTTAAGTATTCTTGAATTGGAGATTTTGAATAGAGAGGAACAAAAGTAATGGAACTTAGATAATCATTAGTTTATTTTCAGTAAATTACAGGCATTTGCCGCAAAATACACTGAAACAAATAATCTAACCTTCGATTCAGAGATGCTTCCCGAAATTGTAAAAACTGCATGGACTCTATAAAACTCCGCCTCTCAAGTGCTAGATGAAGATCACTCCCTGAGCCAAGGTGCTTGAGCTGATGTCCATTGACATACTTCACCTTCTTTGAACCAGAGCCCTGTAATAGAAAGTGCCGTCAAAACCAGCCTTAAGAACTTTAAAGCAGAAGGTACTAACTTAAGTTAATTGATGCATCACTCAGAAAAAATTGATATTATATCATCAATTGAAGCGCTTTCCCTTATGAACCCAATACTGTGAGTACTCTCATGTGCACCATCTCTATATAGATTTGACATTTCATCAACACGAATAAATACTTTTGAAATCACGTGTTGGTGTGTTTACCCCCAAATGAATTTGTGTCATACTGCAGTAAAATTAGAAGGGAAGAAATAGGTTCCCTCCACTCTTGATGAACGTCGGAGGAATATGAACCTTTAGAAGATTAACTTTTTAAACTGAAGCAATCGAAAGTCTAAATATCTGTATTTGCAGTATAGCATTGCCAATCTGTAATTACAATTGGACCAATTTATTAGCTGAAACCACTGAAGTGGAAACAGCTTCATTTCTTTCCTTTTTTTTTTTTTTTCTCCCATCTGTAGCTAAAATACACAATATGATTGTGAATTAACAATAGACAGGTACCAAAGGCACAAAATTTAAATGAAAACCCCATTTTAGCCTTTCAGGAAATATTGCCAACACATAGAACCTTGTACACGATCCATAAACCAGCAGCCAATTGAAGACATCAAGAAAATGAAACATTTTATGCAGAGAGAAATTACATAGTATGTGACAAGGTTGAAGAATCTAGATATCATTCTAAATTTTGAACTGATGTAAAATTTTACTACTAAAAACCAGCATAGCTCTGAACAGTTAAAGCGTTCCAAGGAGCAAGGACCATTTAAAGTTTAGAAGATAATAAAAAAGCCTCACCTATTTCGCGCTTGCCATTCTCAGGACTGTCACTACCATGAACGACATTCCTGCCCAAAAATTCATCATAAGACCCCATCCGTTGACAAGATGAATTGCAACCAAAAAATGATGACATAAAACCACCACATTTCAGCAAAATTCCACAAAAAATTTACCAGAACTGAAAGGACTAACCTTCCTGTTTGAACTGCTAGATCCCCTCTAATGGTGCCTGGTTCAGCTTGAAGAGGATTTGTTGCCCCTATAAGCTTACGTGCCGATGCAACAACACCAACACCCTCCCATGCCTTCAAAACACAGAAAAACATGATAAATCACTTAAAATGGGTTAGAATTCGATAAATTTATGCTTATCCGGATAGAACGAAAAAACCGTACCATGCAGACGACTGGGCCTGAAGTAATGTACTCGATCAGGTTAGGGAAGAAAGGCTTGGCACTTAGATCTTTGTAGTGCTCCTATAATACACAGAAAATCAATAATTTGAGCCTTCAAAGAAAAGTATCTATACCCCCTTTAACAATTATTCTCTACTTTCAGTAAAATAGAAAAAGTTGAAAGCTTTAAGGGTTTAACCAGTATCGATACAAAAAAGTTGAAACCTTTAAGGCTTTAACCAGTATCCACATAAAGATAAGAAACGATATGGGTTCCACTCATTCACCTTTAAAAACCTAATAAACACTGAATAACGATTATTCTCATATAGTAGACATGAAAACAAAAAAAATGGGTATTCTTCATCAACAATAAACAAGCGAATGAAAGTGGGTTTTTGAACACAAACCTCAGCTAATTCCTTGGGACATTGGAAAAGCTTCAAACCTGTTAGTTTAAACCCCTTCTTCTCAAATCGAGAAATTATTTCCCCAACCTGAAACCAACCCAACCCATTCAAAAACAGCTCCAACCAAATTAAATTACCCAGATAGTTATTTGTTTTTCTGATGAAAATTTCCAAAAAATTCAGGAAGAGAAAAAGCATACCAGGCCACGTTGAACACCATCTGGTTTTATCATAATGTATGTCTCCTCAACTTCTTCCTGAACCCACAATTTCAAACTTCATAAGTAGGAGAAAGAAGCAAAAAACAGAGAGAGAGAGAGAGAGAGAGAGAGAGAGAGAGAGAGAGAGAGAGATGACCATTGAAGCAACCAAGTGGGGAAGAAAGATGAGGGATTTGTTCTTCTTGGAGCGTATTTTAGCATGGCAGAGAGGTGAGGAAGATGAGAAAAGGGAAGATGGGTGGAATGCTGCGAGGTGATTGGTGCGTAGGATAAGCTTCCGGGAGTAGGATAAGCTTCCATTTCTTTCTGTTGCTGGTGAGTGAAGAGATGAGACGACACAAGAGCTCCCTCCAAGCACAGCCATGGCCTCCATTCCCTGTCCCTCTCTCTCTCTCCCAACCCAATGGGGCCTCCTCACCTTATAGAGATCAATTTACCGAGAACTCCTTTTGGAAGCAATCTTGACCGTTAGTAGCAGTCGAGAGTCGAATTTCCTGAAATACCCTCCATCTTCGTCGAAATCAGTCAAATCACCAGTCAGAATAGGGGTATAAAAGAAATCAGTCAAATCACCAGTCAGAATAGGGGTATAAAAGATAATTGCAACGTAAAAAGGTCAATCATCCATGATGATATGAAGTACTTTCGTCACTCTCAAATTTTGCATTGCAACAATAGAAATTTGAAGTTGAACCTTCAACCTCTTAAAAATGAGGAGGGTACCAACGGCAAATATTTGTTATGAATCTTCAAACTTGTAAGTGCTTGGTAGGGCATCCTAACTGATTGGCCACAGATGGCCTGCTTTTCAAGGTACGCACCTGGATCACCTGGTTATGATTCTGCAATTATTGGGATAATCATAAATTACATGATGGAAGACGACTTGATAGAGTGGTTGGAAACATGGTTGTCCAAATTGTAGGTTCTGGTTTCGAGTCCCACAATGGGGATTCTTCTTTAATTTAAATCTAATTCAAAATAAATAAATAAATAAATTACATGGTGGTTATATGTTTGTGTTGTGGAGAAAAGAACGGCAGTTTTTCGATGAAATGCCCAAACAAAATTTAGTTATTTGGTCTACCATTACTTCTTCTATACTCTGTGTAGACTAATTAATTCGATAACATTTTGATCAATTGATTGAATCATTAGACCTAAAAACTTGATTCTAATGTTGATATGAAAAAAACAACCACCCAAAACTCACTTAGATTCATTCCCTTGATTTCAATCAGACTTTGGGCTTTCTAAGCTCATCAGTTAAATTGAAAAAAAATATTACAGAATAGTTATTAGTTCTACCTGTTGAACAAACAAAATAAATGAATATCTATGTACAAAGATTAACTAACAGTTTTCCTTCACACCAAAGCACTAATGCTTCCTCTTTATTTCATTTGTTCACCAACGATATGAACATCTCACACTCCCATTTCTTATTTTACTATGATCAAACCCAGTGTCTGCTCTCACTGAGGATCATTTCCTACCTGATACATACTAAGGGCAGATGACTCTTAATATTATAAGCAAATCCTACTTCTACATACAAACTCACCAATTTCCGGCGCAACCCAAATCGATGTCTTAACCAATTCAGATCCTCTTTCTCTGTTGATCTATTCGAGTATGCGGCCGATTTGTCATTTGGGTAAGTTTGATTTAGCATTTCCAACAAGAAGCTGCAACGATCGGCTTCGATGTCCACCCAAGAACCAAGCAACCCTTCTCTTCCACAATTGTGTAACCTTCACAAACCTTAATCTTCTCCAGCCATTGCTTGGCCTGTGAAATCATCTTAATGGGTACTGGTTGAAATCCAGCCCGGCTCATCCTCCTGCGCCACTGATCAACCTTTTCATGTCGTTCAATCCTTGCTGGTCCTTCACAGCTTACTATATTCTTAATCTCCTCAGCAAAGTAGAATTGTTCGATTTTCGCACGTTTCGTGTCATACTTAGGTAACATTGCGTCGAGAGAGTCGAAAATTGCAGAGTAGTAATGCAGAGCTTCCATAAACCTCCCTAGAAAGAATGGTCCATTATGGCTTGAATCCTGCTCAACTAGTACAAGAACCTTTGGAGAGAGTTCATGAATTATCTGTAGTACTGAATTTAGAGCTCCTCTACTCTCTTTCACTACACAATGCAGCTGTAGGATGCTATTCACAACAAGAACTTCACCTTCATAGAGTTTGAAGTCCTCTTTTTTAAGGTTCTCTAAGTTGCTTTCCACAACTGAGAACTCGAAATTTATTCCTAAACTTCGCGCATAATCCTCTAACTCGTCGCCGATGGTTCGAAGGCGGACGACAGAATGTCCCACACCGGTTATACGAAGACGACGTGGCAGTTCACCGGCACGGTTAGCGAGGCTATCTATCAGTGTGCGCCATTGATGCCCATGTCGTAGGCCTAGTGTCATTCCCAAGTCCACTACATGAACAAAACTCTCTCCCTCAAAGGCTTCCAATATTGATGCATTGGCAACAAAATGACCAAATTGAATATGGGGACATATTTCATAAACTAGGCTTAAAGCTTCTTCCTTCTTCTCTGTATATGTCATTGAATATTCCGCGGCAGCGACAATGCCAACTGCCCCCAGTGGTTGAACCAATTGGAGACGGTCGGCAAGGCCTTGAACAAAGCAAGAAGATACCCGTTGGAAAGAAGTCCCGAAAATTTTAGCATTGGTGCGAAGTTCAGATAATAAGGTCGATGCATGGGATCTATCCCGACATGCAACCGCCTCGGCACAAGAAAATAGTATGTGCACCAATTTGATACCATCCTCATTTACTTCTTCATCTCTATCTTCATCATCCCTTCTCATCATGGCCGCTGCTGCTTCTTCCATGGCTTCAGCTGCTAAGAACCTTTGATTGAGAGTCCATACATGATCGCGAAACTGAAGTCGTGGCAAGCTAGTTAAACTTGTATAACTTTCGGTTCGGTTCATGCCGTTGCTGTTAACAGTACTGTTACTACAAAGACTGTTATTACTTCCAATTGATTCGTCGCTGCTCGGCATTCGTTTGAGCCTTTTGCAGGTCTTTTTTGGGCTATCTGAGGAAGAGAGAAAGCAAGAGGAGGTAGAATTGTTGTCCAATGTAGGGAGATAAGTGTAGGGATAGAAAGCCATGGCTGAATGACTCAGTTCAAGACCAGTACTAACCTCATCCACATCAGTACTCCCTTCACCAATGAAGAACTCATTTGGCAGATATAAACCAGGAGCCATTTCAAGAGAACTTCTTAGGTTTTTTTTTTTTTTCTTCTTCTCTAAAGATATGCAATGAAGCTCTAAAAAAACCCATGAACCCATGAACATGTTAGATTTTTATAGCCTAGAAAAATGGGATTTTACTGGTTGTCTTTAGATGGTGAATTGTACCAAGTTTTCAACGACATTCAACAACAAAAACAAAAAACAAAGATCAAAAACATCCAAATCCTTAAAAGGAAAAGGAAAGAAATGTTAGTTTAAAAAAGTTGTAGTAAATTAATATACCCCCTTAATAGAGGCATAGCTCAATCAATGTTCAAGGTTACTTGTCCACCAATCAGCAACATAGAATTCCTATTACATTGGAGCTTCGAAATTTTTTTTTTTTGTTTCTCTTTCTTTAACTATATCCGGCTTAGGGGGCCACTATTTATTCTTTTTATAGTGTAAAAATCAAATACTAGATTAATGAATTTCATTTTTTTTAAATTTTTTTTTTAAGTTCTCTATGCTACTCTTTATGTTTCCTAGCTAGCAAGTTGATTTTTTTTAATTTCTGACCTTGTTCACAGGTGACGTAATGGCTCTCTTCCAATAAATTCCCTTCACATTGGGGTTTTTTCTTCTTCTTTTTTTTTTTTAATCCTTTTTTCTTGTTTTTCTTTTTCTCATTTAAGGTGACGTAAAGGTTATCACGACGCGATGTTAAATTTTTTTAGTATAATTTAGGATTGTTTGTCGAACTTTTGGTAAAAATAATATACAAAAATCGAAAGTAAGAAGAAAAATGGAAACTCTCTCACAAATTTTGATATTAAAAACAATATTTTTCAATAATGTGTTTAAATTGTATGTATTCGTTTGAATTGTCCACGTAATTGACTTTTCGTGTATGTTCAAACGATTAATGCATTAGATTTATATGGTTTTTTATGATAATTTGTGTGAAATGATGATTGGAGTTGGATATTCTTCGAGCGTGCTCCCTATGCGTGGTGACCACACGTAATTTTCATCATCTAAGTTTTAAATTAATTAAGAGTTAAGATCAAGATGGTATATTATCTAAATTTAGCCACCATTGTTTTCTTAATTATACTTAATGGCCGCCCATGTAAGATACAACATGAAAAATTTGAATATTTTGTATGATCATTAAGGAGCCGTCCATGCACTTAACATGGATATTCTTCAATACTTCGAAAAGATTCCGCATTTTGTACGCATGTACAAGGTTCTCACGAATTAATTTAGCATTAGTCACGTGTCTTTTACTGTCGTGGCGGCGATGTGTATCACTTCCTTTATAGGAAAGGCACTTGAAATTATTCGAGCTAGGGTAACTGAGGTCTTGAGTTTTGACCTAAGTAACTAGAGCGTGGGTCGGAGCGGGAACGAAAGTGGCGAGAGCGTTGGGGCGGCCGATTAAAAAATATTCTTAGTTCTAAAATAACTTCGGAGCGGGAGCGTCAGAGCGTAGTTCGGAGCGGGAGCGTAAGGTTCCGGAGCGGGAGCGTCACCCCTATACGAAGGTTTCGGTTACTAAGGTCTTGACTAGTAGGGGTGTCAACGACTCAAAGGGTTGAAC
>MVGT01000438.1:2667132-2740526 GCA_002174775.1 Macleaya cordata | reverse complement strand
AGTTCTTGTTGTTTCCGATACCATAATATTTGGATTCTAAAACTAGCATATTTGGTTAACAAGGCGTTGCCTAATAACGGTCTCTTTTTTTTTCTTTCTTTTTTTTGTTAGCCGTCGGATACAACATTTGACAGCCATTAAAATGGTTTTAATCTGTTTGTAAATGGATCTTTAACTCTAGCATACCTTTCATTAGGTGACAAAACCGAATAAATCAAAACTAATCCAAAATTATATGACAAATTCAGTTTGATCAGCCAGTAAATTTTTTTTTAAATTTTCATTTACATATTTATACATTCATCCAAAAGACTAGTGGTTGAAATCAACTATTAGATGGACGGTCTGGATTGATCAGATCAGCCTCATCTATAAATAAGCAAGGAAAATTTTTGAGTATTTCCCCTGCATTATAAGACTGTTGTATAGTGTGAGAACCAAAGTAGGCAAAATGGTGTTGAAGGTTGAAATCATCTCAAAAGAAACCATCAAACCATCCATTAACCTTAGAACCTTCAAACTTTCCTTCTTAGATCAGATCACTCCTCCCATTCCTATTAATATCCTTTTGTTCTACAATGAGGACAGCATCGACAATGTCGAACGATCTGATCGGCTAAAGAAGTCCTTATCGGAGACATTAACCCGTTTCTACCCGTTCAGGGAGATCAATGACAATCTAACCATCCAATGTGATGACTATGGTGTTCATTACTTGGAAACTCAAGTCAACTGCCAACTCTCCACAGTTCTTAAACATCCTGAAGCTGAGGTTATGAATCAATTCTTTCCATCCTCTGATCTGCTTTGCAATGAATTGGGTAAGGGAGTGCAATTAGCAACTCAAGTCAATATGTTCGACTGCGGTGGAATGGTGATCGGTATGACTGCGTTACACAAGATTATTGATGCGGGATCGTTGAGCACATTCATCAATGCTTGGTCTAGAGCTGCTCGTGGAACGTCGAGTGAGACTTTGAGTCCCAGTTTCGACTCTGCCTCTCTATTCCCCCCTATGGAATTGTTCGAGACGACGTTCCAACCGATGAAAATGAACCCCCGAGTAATGAGAAAATTGTTACTAAGAAATTTGTATTTGATGCTTCAAAGATAGCGGCTCTAAGAGCTAAAGCTTCTCATCATGAACATGTGAACAACCCAACCCGGGTGGAATCAGTGTCAGCACTCTTATGGAAATGTGCTCCGAAGGTAGGTAATGGCGCCAAATCGAAGTCTATTAAGCCATCTGTTGTAAATGTTATTGTGAATTTTCGTAGTAGAATGGTTCCACCTTTGCCCGAAAATTCTTTCGGGAATCTAATTGGGATAGCAACGACGAAGAAGACGAGTCATGACGAAGCAGAGATGCATTACTTGGTGGGAAATCTAAGGGATGCAACAAGGAAAATCGATGGTGATTACATGAGAGAATTACAAGTTGATGGTGGATTATTGAGGTCGACACTAGAGGCACCTGAACAGTTTAACAATAGTGAGGTAGAGCTCTATACAATGACTAGTTGGTGTAGGTTCCCTTTCTATGAAGTCGATTTTGGATGGGGGAAGCCCATATGGGTATGTACTGTTAATTTGCTTATCAAGAATGGTTTTATATTAATGGATACAAGATGTGGAAGTGGAGTAGAAGCATGGGTTACCTTGGATGAACATAAAATGGCTGAATTTGAATCTGATCTCGAGCTTCGCGAATTCATTTCAACGAACCAAATGGACTGATGCGGTAACTCGGCCGTCAAAAACGCCAACAACTGATGACACATGTTATGCATCTCAAATTCAAAACAATTACTTGAACAGGTCTCAAAATAGGGGCATTTTCCTATAGAGTTAATATTGTAACAGTGCTTCCGATCAAAAAAATAAAAAATTGTAACAGTGCTAGCTTTGATGCAAGTTAATACTCTGTTACCACAAAAAATAGGTTTTTAGCCACGGTGTTTATCCGAAGCCAGATACCTACAGACAATTTTTGTGACATAAAAAGATGGTCAAAACTTCCACCATAAACATATATTAGGCAAGGCTTAAACGCTGCCACTAAATAATAGACTGCAACACCTAAAAGTCCATAAAGCGTTGCTAAAAGGGTTATTTTGGGTTTTGGCTGTGGAGAAACAGCGACGGTTTTAGAGACTAAATATTGTGTCCTTTGACAACGGCGTGTAAGTTGCACTGTCTCCGTTATGGTCTTGGCAAGGTTCTTACTTTTTTCCTTAGCCTGCTCAAGAAATTTGTATTACATTCAACTTCAACTCCAACAATGTCTGTGTTATTGAAAACTAAGCAGAGTAGGCCAAGATGGTGTTGAAGGTTGAAGTGATCTCAAGAGAGACCATCAAACCATCCTCTCCAACTCCCCTTCACCTAAGAACCTTCTCTTCTACCCTGCCGACAGCAACGACAATATCGAACGATCTGATCTGCTAAAGAATTCCTAATCGGAGACATTAATCCTTTTCAAGTTCAAAGACAATTTATTTGTCAAATTCGGCAACTATGGCGTTGATTATAGGGAAGCCCAAGTTAACTGTCAGCTCTCCACAGTTCTTAAACATCCTGAAGCTGAGGTTTTGAATCAATTCCTTGCATGTGATCTTCATTGCAGTGAATTGGGTAGAGTTCTTAGCAATTCAAGTTAACAAGTTTGACTCTGGCGGAATGGTGATCGGTATGGTTATGTTACACAAGATAGGTGATGCTGTGTCTTTGGGCACATTCATCAACGTTTAGGCGGCAACTGCTCGTGGAACCAGCGAAACTGTGAGTCGGCCCAGTTTTGACTCGGCCTCTCTGCCCTGCTAGAGAAATGTCCGGGGTCATACCGATCAAAATGACCCCCAACAAGAAGATTGTTACTAAGTGGTTTGTCTTTGATGCTGCAAAAATAGCCACTCTCAGAGCCAAAGCCGCCCATCACATGAATCCGACATGGGTGCAGGCAATGTCTGCACTTATATGGAAGTGTGCTAGCAAAAATCAAAGTGCTTTAAGCCATCTGCAGTGACCCTGTTTGTGAATTTGCGTGGTTGGATGGTCCACCTTTGCCTGAACATTCTTTCGGGAATGTAATTGTGGGGGCAATGGGAAAACCAGCGAAGATGAGTGAAGAAGAGTTGCATTACTTGGTGGGAAATCTGAGGAATGCGATACGGAGAATCAAGGGTGATTACATCAGAGAACTACAAGTTGATGATGGATTATTAAGGTCTCCGGAAGAGAAACAAGAACAGTTCAACAATGGTGAGGTAGAGCTCTACATGATTACTAGCTGGTGTAGATTTCCTTACTATGAAGCTGATCTTGGGTGGGGAAAACCCTGGGTATGTCCTGCTAACTTGCTTCTTAAGAATGGTACTTTACTAATGGATACAAGAAATGGAGATGGAATCAACGCATGGGTGACCTTGGATGAACATGAAATGGATCAATTTGAATGTGATCATGAGCTTCACGAATTCGTTTCCATGACTGAGGTGGCCTGAATGAGTAGAGGCTGTAAGAGTGTCCCTTGTGGCATTTTGGGGGCACAGCTATATTCTTTCTATTAGCTTTTAGGCAAGCCTATAATAAACTTCTACAGAGGATTTGTGGAAGTGATTGCAAGAAATTGAGTAAAGAAGAATTAACCGATGATTGAAACTGAAATCACCCTGCTAAGAATCATGATCAACAAAGTGGCACGGACAAGGAAAGTTTCATGCATGAGAATGTAAATGAACCATTGCCATAGATTGGAAGAAGAAAGGAGCTTCCTTGTCGGTACAACAAAGAAATTAGAATCATACTTGTGTGCTGTATTATGTGATCATTGAAGCAATAAATGTAACTCAGTCGGTTAACCTCCGACTTAAATGTATCAAGTGCACATGAACATTCCAATCAAAAAAAAGTTAACATAAACAAAAGTTCATGCAAAGCAAAAGTTTTATTCATAGAAGCCACAGAAATAGTGAAGGTATACATATAAATTAAATGAAGAATGAGCAGTCTAATTAATACTTGGGAACCAATTGAAATCAAAAGTGAATATTGTTATACATACCTGTCTCATCTGAAGCTCCTTTCGAATACCAACTACAAAACACCCACAACCACTAAACTCTCTGCCTTTATGAATGTAAAAGTGCGATAGTTTGTATACTCCATTTGATCTTCCATATATACAATCTTTGTATAAATCAGAAGTCAGGTCCAGTGTTTTCTAGGTAGAGCAGTGTTCTGGACACTTCAGACCTGACAACCCAAAACAATCAGTAGTAATCGGGATTCCCCACAAACAAATGAACAACAAACAATGAGAGCATTGCACTGCCAAAAGATGCATCTATCTCTCTACCCCAAAGATATTTGAGGGACTATTCTGTAGGAAGCAAGTGTAGATTAGTTACTTCCTGTTTTTGATGCAGCGACCTCTTCTAAGTGCTTCCACATGGCTTCTCGCTTGGTTTTAATCTCCTCCTCTTTTGCTTCATCTTCCTGAAATTTGTGCAAGCACTCCTCAAATAGCTCAGGATCAACATCAGAGAAGATTTTGCGGACATTTAGCGTCAGGCTTCGAACTGCTTGATTCCAGTGGTTTCTAGCATTTTTCTCCAAGGCTGGGAAGATTATGGGTAATATAACTTTCAGATTTTGTTTGATCAAGTTCTCAATGTGATCATTGTTCCATAAGAACAAAGCCCTCTCTGCTACCTGCAATCAAGCAAAATGGTTCGATAGAGTATGATTCAGGAACCATTTCAGCAGAGCAGAAGACCGTGGCCCTGGTGTGCCAGACTTAAATTTCACATGGCACACAAATAATATGTACTGAAACTCATTAATGTGAAAAGCGAATGGAAAACATATACATACATAAAGAAGACATGTAAACATCATCCAAAATCACCCATTTGAAAAGCACAATATGATACAATGTGAATAAAACATAATGTAAACATCATCCAAAATCACCGACTTTAGCTGGAGGCCGGTCGATGGAATGCCTCTTTGAATTACTTCATAATGGGTAGATTGAGCCTTCCCACTAATCATCAACACCTATATTCCCTCGCCAGGTTATTTTCGTTATTAAAAAAGTTAATCAACATGAAAACCTAAATGGAATGTGCAATTCCACCAAAGACAAAATAGTTGTACTTTTCCTTCTTATTCTTTCGAAAAATTGATCCAGCTTATGAGCAAGTCAAATCATGTACAGATTAGTGGTATGACCTATTATTGTGATAGTATGTTACCCAGACTGCTGAACCATGTATATCTGCTCTGTTTGTCATTGATCTTTTGTTTCTTGTTGATTCGTGTTATTGATCTGTTACCGACATTTGGTCTCATTGTCGATCAAATTGGACACTTTTCTGATCTTAAACCTCGTATTCACCTATTGTAGCCCATTATAGAGAACTAAGAAGATACGAATACCCCACATTTCCATATCCTCGTATGAATACTCCCCCATTTCCATATCCTCATATGGATTATGGACCCAGATCACATGTCTCCTCCAGCCAACCCAACTGCTCTCTATGGTGTGTCCTCGCCTCGTCGCCTCCTAGTCCTCGGTATAAGTAAATAGATATAAATGATAGGTTAATAATGGAGAAAGAAAAGTTCAACGATTCAGTGCCATCCTAAAAAGACCCCAATTACATTCACGATCATAAAAACACAAGTGGCAGTATATCAACCCAGTAACCACAGCACAATAATACCTTACACCATTCAAGATGAATACTTATTCTTTTTTCTTTTCTATTTGTACTTTTGAGTATTATCAGGGGAAAAAAAACACCCAAACCATTGGAAATGCAATAATATGATAACTCCAAGCCAGACTACTCACAATGCACTGGATCAGATGACCATGTAATGTTTTCAAAAACATGATATAACAGGAGTCTCAGTCAAATTCTTAATGCAAAATGGAAGCACGTTTTGAGATACATTATTATATTTTTCAAAAGGGACACTACATACAAAATGGATATAGCAACATGAATTAAATTTTTGAAAAACTTAATACCTGAAAGTGTGAACTGCTCAAGCAACGAGCAATCTGGCTGAATAAGGGAACCATACAGCGTTGGAATTCTGGAGGCTGAGTTGCTTCTAAAACTTCCTCCAGCTCTCCCAAGAACATGACCTCTTTCGAACTATTCGTGATTGGCCAATACTTTAGTAAACCCCTTATAACAGTATCAGCAAGCTTGCAGTCTTTCTCTACAAATTGTGTGACACAGTAGGATAACTGCTGATGGTACATCGGTATGCATTTTGGTTTGTGAAGAGGAATCAGAACACGAACAAGAAAGAATTTGTGTTCTTCTTTCAGTGGCAGAGCAAACCCATTGATTATACTGCCCAAAATCTCTAAAAGCTCAGCAATCCCATTGTGCTTCTCTGTTTCAAAAATAAAACGGTAGAAGATGTTGTTAATAGCTTTCCTGATGAAGGGACGATGTACCATAAATTTTCCATAGATGCGGTGAAGAATAGTTTTCAAGTATTCCCTCTCTCTAGGGTCTTCAGAATCAAAAAGATCTAGCAGTCTGAGAATAAAATAGTGATCGATGTATCTTTTAGCCAACTTTGCATCTGTTTCAGGGGATGCAACAAATCTAAGAAAGAGCTCGTACACAATTTGCAAATGGGGCCACGCTGGATCCATCAGAGGCTCCTCTTCTTCCACATCAAAGGCTTCTAAAACCTTATTTTCACGGGGTGGAGAAGTGAGCGTTCTGAACAAATTTATGGATACCATCTTCATAATTTCTTGCATGACAGTTTCGGCAAATTTTCCATTCGCTGAAGTGACATAATCCACGAGCTCTAGCAATGTCTGCCGTTTGATGTCCTTTTCCTTCAGGTTCTTTGTTGGGTCAGTAAAATCAAACACAACACAGCACAACTTCAGCTTCCTTATAAACAAGTTCTGCTTCTCAGAGTTGGGCACATCCCTTAAACCAGGCAATGCTTCGTACGAAGAAGTGGTTGAATCACCATTAGTCTTCGAATTAACCATCTGGGTCAGTTTATTCCCCGGATTCAATCCTTGATCCAAAGTGGAATTAGGGATTGCCGACTTGGTACTTGCTAGATCATTGCCTTTGATACTAGTAGAAGCATTTGAAGATGGAACAGAAGTTCCACCTGAATGACGATTTTCAGCCGCCTTAGACGGCTTGCGAGGTAATTTATTCAGTATCTGTTTGAGCATAACTGAGATAAATAAACAATCCCACTCCTTTAAAATCTCTATAACTTGCAAATTAGCTGTGTAAAAAATTTCCTCTGAAGCAAAAAATAAACACACATCAACAGAAGAATGCCTGCCTTCTCATTCACAGAAGAAAACCATATTCCAGAAACTCATTTCAAGCCAGTTATTGTATTGTAAGGAAGTTTTGGTCCACCCCAAAAGCTTCCCCTCTGTTCTTCCATCTAAAAATTCACTTTTTTCTGCAAATCAAGGGGTGGATTATCCTTCTCATCTGGAGAGAAAACACAATCTGAGATCAGACAAGATCCCTACCCAGCACAACGAAACTCTTCTCCACTTCATCTGCTTTTCTTATCCAAACCCCAGTTAACAAAATCTCACCTTTCAGCTAAAGATCGGAACCCAAAATGCAGAAAACCACTCAGTACCAAAGAATACATACGAATCCCCAAATTTAATTCACACCCGGCAAGCTCTTTTTCTTACACTTAAAATGAGATACAAAAAAATGGGTAAATTCTCCCCCTTTTCTCTCTCTCTCTCTCTTCTTTCCTTTCCCCAAATTAACAGTACTCAAGCTGGATCAAAAATAAAAAGATCAGTATGATTTAGAAAAAAAAAAAAAAACCAAAAGAAGATTTGAGGATGATGGATAAAACTAAAACTTAAAATTAACAATCAGAAATCAGAAATACTCATCAAAACAGATAAAAAGAAGTTCCCAAAAAAAAGTTAAAGATGGGATGAAAAAAAAAAAAAAAAAGCAACCCCAGATGTAGATGAGACTGTTATTGATACTTACAAAAAAGGGAGCTCAGCTGCACTTTAGATGAGTAATAAGAAGTAAGGACTACCAGTTGAAAGGGATTTCTGCCTGAGAAACCTGAAAACTAACCACCCAACTAATTAGGAATTCTGGGTGGATTTTCTTTCTGTCTTTTGTTAGTCTCTCTCTCTCTCTCTCTCTCTCTCTCTCTTTCGGCTTTCTTCCTGAATTTCTTTCTCACGCATTAGTCCCTCTGTGTTTCTGAGTTTGGAGTTTGGTCTTCGGAGAGAGGAGAGAGAGAAGAAGAAAATTACGATAAAGCCCCGCTCGGCTAGGTAAATAGTGGATATTTGCAAATATTCGCGGTCAAAACAAGCATTCACATGGTTAGTGATGCAAATATTTGTAAGTGACTGTGAACATTTGCCGATTTTCCAGATCCAGCGATGTGGAGCTGGAGCCCATTCTGAAATCGTACAAGACAAAAGGATGCTCCATTAGAAACGCTCCAATTAACAGTGAACACGTGTCTCTCCATCCAAGAAGCAACTTCATTAGATCATCCATCAGCTTTTGAGATGGGGGAGTGTGACTTTGTACACCCACCTTATAAGTAGGCGTACAAAATTGTACTCCTTTGACATGGGCCGCATATGGTCCAGCTCGAACCCATCATCGACAAATCCGCCAAAAATTTGAACCTTTTGGAACCAAAAAACATCAAAAAATATAAAGAAAATTTTAGTGTGGGGTCAAAGTCAACTCCATGAGAGAGAGGTAGGTGGTGGGAGGCATCATGAGAGAGTCAAACTGAACAGCTGATGTTTGTTTTTTTGATCCACCATTGGCTGTCAAAAAATAATCCATTCTTAGATTCAAAGGCCAGTTCAAAATTGTGGCCCACCACCCCTAACACCACATCCAACTACTCTTTGTGGGTCCAATTTACAACCCACCAGATTCCCCATTTTCACCAACCTCAGTCACACATGAGAAGAGAGAAAGAAGTTGGTGTTAAAGAAGTGGGGCACCTGCTGCATTTGTATAATAGTAGCCAACAGCTGATGGTTTGATCTTATCTGTGAGATCAGCCTAGTCAAAGCAACCAATTTTTGTGACTATAACCAATATTAACTCAATAAACCTTTTTATTCTTCTTTTTTTCTTTTCTTTTTTTGCTTTTTCTTATTATGTACAATTTCATGTGTCATTTGTATAAGGCCCAATCCAAATCCATGTTGTTTGTTCAAGTGTGTCAGAGTTGAGCAGCTGCAGAAAATGGTTGAGTAAGGCCCTGCCGGAAAATTCGCATTTGCAGTTATTCCTGGTCAAATTGATAAATCAGCTGCTTGGTACGGTATTCCTCTGCTAGTTAGGATACCTATAGCCCTGTTTGTCCATGAAAACTACCACTACCACAGCTGTGGTAATTTGCATTCTGCAAATTTTCCCTGCATACCAAGCAGGGCCTAAATTTCTGTAAAATTTCTGAGAATGAAGAGCAGAGTCCGGTAAATTGTGGGAGAAGGAAGTAGGAGCAGAAAAAGAAAGAAAAAACAGGGAAATCATACAAACAATGTAAGATACAGAAGAAAAAAAAAATTAATGGGAGATTAATATCCTGACCGCACGCATATAACAGACACAGAACCACAACCCATATTATAGTGACCCCACACATTCTCTTCCTCTCCTAATCAGATTGCTTGAGACAAGTCCCTCGAGCTGTTGCTGGAATGGAGTCAATTTTTGGCTTCACCTCTCCATTAATGCGGTGTCGGTTTCAGACAGTGGTGCTGCAATGCAAATAAAATCAAATTTCAAATACATCCAACTCTTAACTAACAAACAATACACGTAAGAAACAAAAAAAAAAAAATGAAAGCTACCAAGTTGGCACCATCAAGAAGGATTACCCAAATATATGATTACATTCTTTTGATTTGGTCCCAGGGCCACCAACCCAGGGGATATTATCATATTAGGCTCTCCTTACTTGGACCACACACCAATAATTAGTGCAGTTAGTGATTTATAACCACTGGGATAAACATTATCATTTATGATCTCTAACCATTAAACATGAGCACTTTTTGTATACATTAATCGAACAGCTAGAAAACTCTGAAATCTGAATAGGCCGAGTTTTTATGCATTGGTCTATCTAAGGAATGGGAAAAACATCAATAGGTCAGTAGACCCAAAATAGAGTACCATTTAACATTTAAGAGGTGCTTGGTATGACATGAATGTATGCATTTGCAAACTTTGGCGACAGTCTGTCTATTTGCAGGTGCTTGGTGAAGATATGTGAGCAAATATTCGCAACAATTTGTGGGGGGGCATATAAAAGTAGTTGAAAGTTGTGTGAATTTGCATTTTGATAGCAAATATTCAATGTTGGAGCAACCGTAAATTCCGACGTACAAAAACTTGCATGAGCAAATCCCAAAGGTGTACCAAGCAGGAATCCATGAAATATGGACTAGAAAACCTAGGGTTTCCTTTTGTACCAGGATATATCACAGGGATTTAAATAATTATGCCTCTGAAAAACATAAGGATGATGCCAAAGAAAAGTTGAATATTTTTGGGTCAAAATCCACATACCAAGCAAGTCCTCGTACGAATCTTCCAACAGTGACGTATCCATCAGCAAAGGAGGTGAAAACACCTGATCCTGATCTTCCTCCATGGCATAAAACATTCTCTCAGGACCCGACGCTGCATATTTTGAACCAAGGACCGACAGATATCCATCAACTTGGCTGTCAAACTCATGGAGTGAGTCTGTATCATCCAAGATATTTGGTATTTCCTCATACTTGCTCACAACAGGACCATCAGAAACATTCTTCTTAAGAGGTGGAGATGCAAATAGTCGTTTGCTCCTAACTTGAACAGATTTGGTTTCTGGACTGACACTAGAAAATTCACTCCCTGAAAGAGGTACAAAGTAATGTTCTGAGCCATCAGAGGAACGACTGTCTTGTGACGATTCCGTGTTGCAGCATGGGACTGACAGAGCAGCTTCCCTGACAGATCTCCTTAAATTATGGACATAAGAACTATCACTACCTGTGGAAATGAGGAAATAGGAATTAACACTTCAGACTAGAAACCAAGATAAGGTTGCTTCTCAACTACATAACAACTGAAAGTGAAGAGTCACAGGAAAAAACTAAGCTTTACAGAAATTGATGTTAAGCTTGAGGGACAGAATCTTGCAAACCTTGTGGTAGGTTATCCACGTGATTGTTTGATAGAGACTGCTCAAGAGATTTTCCTTCAGCAATGTTTTCTACCTGGTTAACTTGAGAAGCTAAAGTTTGCCGTCTTTGAGCGTTTCCACCTTTCCCGGAAGAATTTGGAGTTAAACTAAATAAATGTGGGAGTTTCAGAGCAGGAGGACTGGCTGAAACCTTCTCGAGCTGAACATTCGACAATTTTGAAGTTACATCAGAGACCTCGTCAATGCTATTTTCCTGTTTAGTTCAAGAATTTCCGTCACTTCTGGCTGAAACCATTTCAAGACTGAACATACCGTACTGGAATCAACTAGCTGTTTGACTTCAAATGTTTTCAGTTATAGGGCACTCACCACTATCCTTCCACTACTTTGTGCCTGAATAGGGGAAGTAGACCTGTCAAGGTGATTGGTCATAGGAGGCAGAGTGGAAGAAATACTATTCACTTCTTCTGTGAGCTCTGAAATTGAGTTCTTTATTGTCGGGGCAACTTCTTTCAGTTGATTAACAAGCACCTACATGGCAGAAGTTTTGCTTGGAGAGTTTCAATATGATAAATATGGAAGTTTCAGAGATATCATCACTCACACCAAAACATGAAAATATACCCCTATCAGAACATCATTCAACTAAGTTGCTGAAAAGAGTAATACAGAGACTGCCTATAATGATATCAGTGATTGAGGACAAACAGAAAGAATGTATAAATTCATGGAGGTAGATCTTCCAATTCTAAGGCAAAAAAACCTTCTAACACCACTTGTTGAGTAGAGGAGAGGCCTGATGGTGCTCTCACCTCATTAATTGTTTTGGTTTCTTCTATTGGAAAAGCATGAAATGTTCCAAACTCATAACTCTAGATGGCCCAAAACCTACTAGAGATGCATAGCATCAACGCATCAACTGATGAATGTTTTTAATCCTCCATTTTTTTTTTATTTTTACTTTTTTTATGTTGAAAGATTGAAATTCATAGTATGAACTTGGCAACTGATCCATTAGATAGAAAGTCTATTCATAGTATGTTCCTTTCCTGTTAGTGTCACTTTACAAGTTGCTTGCTCGCAATCCTCTTAAACTAAACCATGAACAACACATTGTAAGAGGAAACAAAGTTTAAATATGACAATCATACATATAAAAAGAACACATCAAAAGAGAAGTGAGAACGACATCTTTTAAGGTCAGCTGGGATATAGAATATGAACAAAGGAGAAAAACAAGGTTCTGATATGAGGTATGTGCTATTGAAAGCACAAACTTATATCAACTAAGCAAGCTGGTAGATCAAGGCATCTCAACGTATCGTGCAACCAATGTTTTTGTACCATTCAATTACCTTTATGCTAGCTAAATGTTGCCGATGTTCTGCAAGTGTTGCAGCCAGAAATTCAGCATGGCCACTAGTACCACCATCATGAGCACTTCGCAGAAGTTCCGGACCCTCTCCATCATTAGCCTTGACCTACAATACCATCAATCATGATAATCCAATAACCACTGCTTATCAAAAAAGAAAGAAACAGCAGAGTTTTCAATGGCCAAGAAGAAGATATGGATAAACTCATAGTCAATATCAAAGCTGTGATCTTCTCGTGAGTATTCCCTAATAAGTTGTTCATGGGAACCCGGTGCCAAGACTATCTTTTTTTGGGAATCCCTCCTTAGGTGATAGGTTAAATTTTTGGGTGAAGGGCATTTTAGACGGCCAGTCTTAGCTATAGAGTAGATTGTCTGGTCTTTCTTTTGTCCATATTTTATAAATGTAAATTCTTTGCCTTTTGGCTCACATAATAAAATTTGAAATTCCCTTCAAAAAAAAAAAAGATAAACTAATCACCACTTTAACAACAATAACCACAAAAGAAAGAAAAAAAAAAAAGAAGAAGAATATAGCTAAACAATAATGAAGTTATCCTCAAGTCTCTTGAAAAATTTGAACATTATGAGTTAAATTGCATAATAAAATGCAACATACTTGGTGTGGAAACCTTCATCTCATGAAAATGGGAGAGAAACAGCCAGACTTACAGGGACCAATGATTAGCCATTTTATCAATTTTTACCACAGATATGGTTTAACAACTTGACGAAGTATTTGAAAAATGGAGTCCCAGGTTTCCTTCCAAACTGTATACATGATTCAGCTCCATCTTTCTTTTTTATTTTGTTATCAATTGTGTTCTACTTTTTTCAATCCGTCGTCCAAGTATCGATAAGAGCGATCCACAGAAAATCAACCTTAACAGGGTACAGGTTTATTCACTATTTCCATTTCCCTCATTTTCTGAAGTGTAAGAAATGCATAGTAGTAAATGCAGATAAAAAGGCCACATAATGGTCCAGCCGACATGACAAGAATTAAATGATTTTGCAAGAACCAATAATGTTCACTACATGTCAACAGCTTACTGTCATGAAGGGCCTTACATACCAGATGGAGTGACTGTTTATGAATACGTTGTAAAGCGTGTGTCCAGCGCCTAAGAATTTCTGCTATGTCAACAGTGGGGTGAACCCGTCCACTTCTATCATCCACCCGAGAAAGCATTTCTTCACTTGCATGCAAATGAGTTGAATCTAAACTATTTCTTTGCCTTTCATTACTTATGTTGACAACAGATCCATTCACTGGTTCTCTATCATCTGCATGTGATGAGGCCACGTCACCGGGCTGAA
Source organism: Macleaya cordata (assembly GCA_002174775.1). NCBI lineage: Eukaryota > Viridiplantae > Streptophyta > Magnoliopsida > Ranunculales > Papaveraceae > Macleaya > Macleaya cordata. Next base: position 2,726,593 of record MVGT01000438.1, on the reverse strand, counting down.
CAGATAAGACATCTGGGTAAGGAACTTGAGAACTTTGATCCATTGCTGCAAGCAAAGATGATCCAGAGATCCGATACCTGAATGAAAAATTACAAGTGCAGAGAGCAGAGTTGGTAAGATAAATTCCATTGACAGGACTAAGAAAACAAAAAATGCAAAAGAGCATCACCTATGTTCACGATGAGCTATCAAATCCTCAATAGGACCAGAAGCAAGAACTTCATGTTGACCTGTAAAATTTAGATTAAAGAGATATTAGACATCAGTAAGCACTACAGATTAAGCCTAGGAGACAAAGCAACCACAGCCAAATTTGGAAAGCTTTCAACTGCGGTCCCATCATTCTGGTTTATTGAAGGATGAACAGCACGGCTGATATTTTCACAAGGAAAAGGAACATGCTAAGTTGACTAGTGGATGTCAATGATGCGTTAAAAACAACGGTAGGTTAGAGAACATTTGCCATTTTTGCTTCATTGAATAACATACAACTAGCAATCATCTCCAACGATCGAGTTGCCATGGTTCCATCTCCCAAAGAGACAATATGTAAAATCTAAATTGACCCCTAAACTTACAAAATCAATCCCTTGAAATCTCTCCTTTCACAAAACTCCATAAAGGAGAAAAATCAATTAAGGATTAGAAAACTTGACTAGTTATGAATTTAGGAGATTCTTTGCATTTAATAAAAATTCTATATAGATCCTTCATTATATACTTGCTTCACATTTCCTTCCTCAGCTCCTTCGTACAGTTTCCCTCTAGCGCCTTAAAGAATCTTGTTTGAGTGTGTCCCTCTTCTTTTAATATTATTGTATCTACCTTTTATGCTTCAGAAGGAAAAAAATATTTAAAGTAACAGCAGCAACAAAATTGAATGAAATTGTGATTGAGTGAGGATTACTTATACTAACTTACAAAAGGGTTGGAAAGAATAATAAAAGTATGCACTTACTCTTACGAGCTAATAAGGATTCCCATAAGCGAGTTGCCTTGGAAACCAAATGCGAATTCTGACCTAAGGAGCTAGAGACACGGTCATCCCATAGTTCCCCGTCCAACTTGGCTTTGTTTCTCAAATCCTGTAGTTTTTCCAGCTCTTGTTGCAAATAAGCCTGAGTATAATAATTGGAAAAGGATGTGAGAATAACACATAAGAACAGGGTATTTTGAAAACAAACCCACTCAAGGGTACGTAAAGAAGTTACCATCTACCTCTTCTGCACAAAGGCCACGAAACTCAGCAGTCATTTCATGAGCCAAGTTAGACCACATAGCCTGTCTATGTACAGCCGTCTCTGCATTTTTCAGAAACCTCCTTCGTTCAAGAGCTATCCTAGCCTGGCAAACATAATAGAATCAGGAGTGGGCTAATGAATGCTATAAAGTCACTTGAGTACTAATAAGATAGAGTAAATTTTGAAAGTATACAAATAAAAAATCTATAGTGGAAGAGAACAAAATATATGGAAATGAACCGTGGATGATTCTCTTCACCACTTCTTGCACACTAGGGTGACAAACACTCGTTTGCAAAATCAGTGCTTAAGATGTTTCATTGTAGCGACGAAAAAATATTCCTAATGTAAAACTTCAGTAAATATTGCAATGTCAAACATTTCCAAAATAAACATCTTAATTGGTTAAAAATTCTATCTCAAGTATACATATTGAAAAGGAGTACATAGTCAGCAGCTTGAAAATGAAGAACATCGAAAGCAAAAAAAATAGGCGAACCTTAAATAGCAATTCATCAGTAAAAAGAAAAATAAGACATCAGGTTACCTTTGTCACAGGAAGTAATGTAGCTGCATGAGAGAATGCCACGTCTGTCAATGAAGCAGGAAGTGGATTAGAAGCTACATCAGCCGCGAATGTTCGCCTATGAACTTCTCGTAAAGCATGCAAAGAAAGTTGCCATAAAAGCTCAACAAATCTGCAGTCACAACAGGAAACTAATATTTAGGACCACTACGTCAATCACAATCCTACAATGCAAAATCCAAGGATCAGTTAATAGAACCACGGAAGTACGAAGAATACACAAAATAACAACCAAGCATATTTGAAGAAGGTAAGTATACCAGTGGTTTGTTGATAAGTTATCGTAAACCCTTGCAAATCAATAGATGACTATAAAATAATATTTGACGTGTGATGTTCACCGCTGGACTATTAGAGTACACAGGCTTGTCCAAGTACAGTCATGAAGCATAAGGCAGAAAGCATTTATTTAACATTCATATCGTGATATTCCTCACTATCAGAACCTAAACGAAAGGCATCTTGTTAAGAAACTCTAGAGGCCTACTAACAATCAAAAATAAAAAAATAAACTCTTGAGGCCAACTCTGATCCCACCCCACAGCAGATTTCTTTCACCATCTCATGGAGTTATCAAAATCTTTAATCACTACCTCCATTATTTAACTCTGTCCAACTGATTCGGTGCAATAGAATTAGTTAAGAAAATAAGATTCTTTCTCTTGGATTTCAAACTCAAATGAATACAATAAGAACCAATAACCACGTTTTTGAAGCTTCAAATTCAATGCATACATAACTTGGAAAGCATTTATTAGGTGAAGTCTGATCACTGAACACTGGAGAAATGACTTTTTAGAAGCTTGTAAAGTTCTTACACACCATGACGACAGAGAAAGAGATAGGTGGGTACAGGTCACTTTAGCGGTTATCGAAATTGAATTCAAGCAATAAAATGGATAAAAGCAATAGAAGTTAACACCACCTCGGTCCGCAACAAGTAGCAAGCGATGAAACCCTTGAATTACTCCTCGGTAATGCCCCTTGTGATTCCAGCTCATTTATAATTCCCTGCACAACCTGAAATTCCCGGGAAATTTTGAGAAAACCAGTAAACACTCAACATTCCAATTAAACACGGCATACAATTTTGAATCTTAAAAACTAAATTCATCAACAAAATGTACAAAAAAAACTTTCAAAATACCACCTTTCGAAAGTCCCTGGATTGTGCAGAATCAAAGATCGGCCACACCTTATCGAAATCCTACAAGATCTAGAAATTCAGAAACCAGGAAAATTCAAAACAAAATTGGGGAAAACGGAGATCTATAGAGAGAGAGAAAAAATCGTACTTTTGCGGATTGAATTGGTCCTCTTAGAGAAGATAAGATGAAATAAAGCAGCTGTTCGCCCAATTTAGGGTTCGAATGACGAAAAAGCCCGACTCGAGGGGTACCGTTGTTGCCTCCGACGCCGATTACAGATGGATCAAGCCCTAACAACAAACAGTTGGTGTACATTGCGCTTTCCAGCTCTATCTCTCTCTCCTTTTCTCTCTCCATTGTCATCCCCCTCTCTCTTTCTCTCTCTACCTCTCTGTCTGTAAAACACTATTTCTTCTCCTTCGCTTCTTCTTCTTCTTCGCTCTATCTTTCTCACTCCTCTCCTGTTTTTCGTTTCAATCGATTCTTATTTTGTTTCGGGGAGCTTTTGTTTTTTGTCGAGAAGTCCTCGAAATACGTGTAATTGGAATACGCTCCACGTAAGGCGTAAGTTATATATAACGTTTCAAAATTCAAAGGAGTGAAGGGGCTTCTAGCTGATTTTTAGATTTTTATTAGGATGTTTTAAAGAAAATAAAAACTTCTTCTCAGATGAGCGTTTAGAAGCGGACAGTGAGCCGAGACGAGGATTTGAAATCAAAAGAGGACACGTTGCTAACTTGCGCCGGGGAACTACAAGTGCCGGCCAATTTGAGACGTTGGATCATTATTTTATTACTTTCGTGGGGGATAACATTCAAAAATGGGAAATGTTAACGACATTCATTTCAAGACAGTCGTTAGTGCAAAAGTAGTTTCTATGAATGCCACGTGTAATAATGGAGGGTGTTATTGTAATTGCGACTTAGTTTATACACGTGGCATCAGAGGAAGTTAGCGACTATCAACGGTCTCGAGGGTTAGGAACCCACGCAGAAAGTGCATTGGCGTGCCGCATGTTTGGGAAGAGTAATATAGTGGTAGACTGGTAGTTTAGCAAATTTAGCAACGCAGTGACGTGTGATGGACCGATGGTCGAACGTTTTTTGACACGAGTGATGAGTAGTGAGTGGTCCTCCAGTAGTGACCACAGTAATGGTGGTTTTGTTGTGGTGATAGGCATGATAGTAATTATAAGTGGTGGTGGTGGCGGTGCTAGTGTTGCTGGTGGCAATGGTGATGGTAGTGCCAACTACAACTGGGGCAATGGTGGCGGTGACAATGAGTGTGCGTGGTGTTGTGTGGGTTATGCATGCGTCAAATAAAAAAATGGTAATTACATTTAATTTTTGCACCTCTTGTGAATTGAGGGAGCGAAACACCGGTGACTCCATATAGGGCTTCCACTCATTTTTATGATCTTACATTCTACAATTACAAACTCAATGCACACCCAAATAAGTAGGTACCCAATTTGAATTGATGTTTTTTAAAATAGATATATTGTCTAATTATTAATTACATGTACAAACAATAGCATAAACGAATAGGTGTCACTAACGAGCGGATATAAATAAGATAAACCATACCTTGTAAATATTAAAATACCACCCATCGACAATAAGAAATACTCAATGCTAAAAAAAATTATGCACAATCCTCAAACATACCAACTTATAAGCTCCAGACGATCAATTATCGACGATTTAAAATAGTTGAAAATATTAAAAAAATTGTGAACAATTTTCAAACATTTTTTATATTAATAACAATAGATTTTACCCAAATAAGCAACTAAAGCTTATTAATGGAGAAATACTTCTTCTTTAATAGCTTTTATATAGTGGGAAAAAAAAAGGGTCCATGACACTTTAAAGGCTTTACTATTTGTTTCTTCATTGTTTAACAAGAGAGAAAAATTGAAAGACGCCTTTTTATTCGAGTATGTAACTTTTGGTCCGCCACTTCCAACTGCCAAATTGAGAAAGAAACTTATTAGTAGTTATTACTCATCCCCACAAACACACAGCCCACATAATTGTGACACCGTCTTATCAATTGGGGTGTACCCGGAAACCCAATTGGAATACCAATCATCCCAAACTGGAACCGGAACCGGAACCGGAACCGGAACCAATTATATTTGTTTCGGTCCCTATCGGCCGGATCCTTGTATTGTTGTTGTCGTAATTCCTACGCAAACTCTTTCCATTAGAGAGAGAGAGAGAGTGTGCAGTGCCGCGAATCTATGGCGCCTAAAAACCAAAAAGAAACCCTAAATCGTCAAAAAATTGCAGATCAAGGTTATCTCTTCTCAGATCATTCGTTTTTTTGCTGTTTAACTTCATAAGGTCTTATTGTTTTTTGATCTCTGAAACTTTTCCATAGTTATAGCAAATTTAGGTTATCCTCGTATCGGCTAACTTTTGTTTTGCTGTTCTTTCGCTTGATCATTCTGCGTTTTTTTTTTTCTTTCTTTTCCGGATAAAATTAACATCGTAAAGTATCTTTCAATTTTTGTAGTTTGAGCTGACAAGAAATCTCAATTTGTTGTAATCTCTCTCCAGATTCTTTAACTGTTATATTTTTTTTATATGGATTGGAGTTAAATCTTTTAATTTTACAAGCATCGCGAATTGTTGAACTCTTATTTGCTTGATTCTAAGATATTTTTGTGAGTATCATGACTGATCTATATATACATACATGTTTCTTCTTGCCTACTTGGTAATCTTTGTGAGTTCATAAACCATGAATCTTATCTTACCATTAGTCGAAGCTTTAATAGTTTGTTTGGATGGGGGATTTTGTGGGGACTAGGGATTTGGTGGAAAACTAGTTAGAATCGCTCATCCAGACAGACTGTAAATTCTTTTTACACTGGAAAGTGAGGTAAAATTCCTGCCGCCGATGCAATTAGAAATTTAGAACCTCTTATTCTATGTCGCTTTGGTGAATGGATGCTCGTATGGATGTCTTATCAGAAACTTGAAATGTTCAGATTGAGTAGTTGGAGATAAATATTGTCGTTTATTTCCTGATGGTCATGCTTAAACTTAAAGTAACGATTAACACTGTAAGCTGGCGTATAATACTTGCTTGTGCTCTGATTGAAAATGACAAATAAATGAATGCAGAACAGGTTTTACTTTCAGTGCAAATATAATTTGTTTTCGAAAAGAATTAAACGATATATCTAATAAGGGATCTTATGCCATTTGTGTAGAACAATTTAAATATTGATATGCAAATATGTAAAGTGTCATGCATACAATAGGTGGATGTTCATAAATCTAGAGGCTCTTTCCTTTGAATAGTCCACCAAATTTCACACTGTTGCAATACATAATATGAACCTGTAAGTTGTAATTCACCCCAAGAAATATACTACGATACATGTCCAGTATTCACATATCCATGGTACGTAACTGCTTGGAACATGAGTACTTAGACAGTGTTTCTTGCTTGTACAAACTTGTTCTTTAGTTTAACCAGAGGAATGAAAAAGAGCACCGCAAGTGTTCTTCACACAAACAGGATGAATCAGGTGTGTCTTGTATGCCCTTCTTTGATGCTTCTATTATGTAAGTAAATCATATAGAGATCCCCTCCTTCCCATGTGTGTTTTTTTAGAATACTATAGAGGCAACAGGGACATTGCTACTATTAGGTTCTTTACATGACCACGTCTTCTCTTAAATACATTTGGAATTATTTTTTATCTGAACACCATTCAAGAGAAATCCATTTTTATTTTCAAAAGCCTAACTCACTTTGTTCTCTCTTTACTAGGTAAAGATTCAAATAACTAATCACTTCATTCTCTCTTTTTATTTTCTCTGTAATTTTTATCACATAGGACTTTATTAAAATGTTACACCAAACATCTAAAATATCATTATTTTATTTTATGTGTGGCTGCATGCACATAATGGCTTTTTTAGGTTGCCCTGTCAAACACCTCGTAGCCTGGTTCGCCGCATGCGTACGGTGTCCTTGTAATGTATCATAACATGAAGTCAGTTTTCCATATGCTCAAAGTTGCAATTTGTTAATTGTTCTAAGATTTTCCAAGAATGGGAAGCCATAATAACCAAAAGTTTCATGGTTGCAACGAAAGTGATCCTTTCTTGACTTTGCCTGTTAGGTCAACCTTCTGAAAGTGAATTGGCACATAATCAATACTGGTTCTTTGGAAACTCATGTGTTTTTATCTCATTTGTTACCCCCACCGTAGTTGATAACTTGATATAGGCAAAACTATCGGCCCACCAGCCTAGTGATGGTTCAGTAGAGCTTGACAAACTATAAACCTTCTGTGAGATTATTTTCTAATTGATTTCCATAGCTGATTATTATATTATTGCTTATGGAAATGTTACAGGCTCAAGAACTTGTAGCTGCAAACATGTTCCCAGATATTGTGATTCTAGTACTGCTTCAAATTCTACTGAGAGAGAACAAGGCGGGAAGATCCGAAGAGGTCCTCTGATTGGCTGTGGCAGAAGAAACGATGTTAACAATGAGCGCTGCTGTGTACTTTCACAGGCATCTTGCAATATCTTTGTTAGCATCATTTCTTCTCCTACAACCAATCTTCTGGGTTGCCTCCCTCATATCATACGCTTATCCCATACTCTTGTACCTATATAAATCTCTTCTTTGATGGCTTCACTACACAACTACAATAACCATGAAGGTCGTCCTCGCCACGCTTTCTCACTAACATTTCAAATTTAGAACCAATCAAGCATCAGCAGCTTCTTCCAATCCCAACTCGGCGAAATCAAAACCATATCATTCAAGTCATCCGGAGAGAAGTCAAGAAACTAAGGATCTAACCTTAATTTTGTTTGAACACTTGTGATTTGTCTCAAATTCTGAATTAGTAGATTCATGCCATCATCTCTATTAGCAAACCATATATCTAAGTAGGGGTAGAGTTCCTTTTGTTGGTACTTGGTTACTTGTACAGCTAGTATAAACCTCTTTTTTCGATGGATTCGCTACACAGCCACATATTATCCATGAAGGCCGTCCTCACCATATTTCCTCGCCAACATTTCAAATTTAGTCAAGCAACAGGGGCTTCTTCCAAACCAAGCTAGGACAAATCAAAGCAACATCCTCCAATTCATCAATACAGAAGTGAAGAAGAAGAAGAAGAAGAAGAAGAAGAAGAAGAACTAAAGAAGCATCAGGCTCACTTGTATGGAAGTGGTCCTCGATCGGTTGATCTAATTTGGCGAATGCAGATTCGATTTTGGAGGACCATGTCCAGTAAGTTTCTTTCTTTTTCTTCAGTTCAAAACCATGATTTGTAAGCATGGTTTGGACCCTACGACCAGAGTATCTGGTGTGAACTGTGAACTAGGTTTGAACTCTTTAACCTTAAAACACACACAGGTTGTTTGGATTTTTCAGATTGTGAACTGAAGTGGATCATCCTCCACAATCCACATGCTGTCAACAAGATGGAACCCACAACGATCTAGGAAATGTTTTAAGAAAGAATTTCTCAACAATATTTATGATAGGTTTTTGGAAAAACGTGAGTAATAACTGATATCATCTTATTAATTATACTCTCAAACAACCCATTTGCTCAATAATTTTTTATGATTCAAAAAATTGATTCCTTAATTGTGGTGTATGTAGGTGTCGACAGCTTAAGACTTTCTTCTCTCTTGGAGATAAACTAATCAGGTCAACCAAATGTGAACCACGATAATAATTTATTTAAGTTTATAGTTTTATACTACTAAGAATTTTTAAAAAATTATACACCAAGCATGTGCCCGTTCAAAAATAAAAATAAAATTATGCCAAGCATGTGCTAACGTGGGCATTAGTTTTATTAAGATTTATCCCACATAAATGTTGGGTGATTTGAGAAATCTTTACCAATTAACATCTTATATACTTATGAAAATACCCATTAGATGTCATTCATTTATTGAATTTTTAGAAAATTTCATGTAATTTAATTGTCTTGGAAATTTAAATACTGTGTATTTTTTTGAATTGTTTTTATTTATTTATTATTAAATACTAAATTACTTTGAAAAATGTTTAATTATAATTTGAGCTTTGCGAGCTGGACATCGCAATCATCAACCCCATCTTAATTAACGTTTTCACAACTTTCGCTTTCCATCAACTACCCACACCTACCAACCCAACCCATTCACCCTCTGCCTCTGGGACCCTATAATCAAAGTTCTTATGTAGAAAAACTTGATTAGGGTTTCAGTTCTTATGTAGAAAAACTTGATTAGGGTTTCAGTTCTAAACAAGTTTGCAAATAGTAGAAGTTTGTTTAATAAGACATTTTCAGTGGAATACATTTTAAGATATTTATTTTCTCTCCTTCTTTTCCAAATACATGGAAAATATTTCCCAATTAATTAGGTTTTTTATTTTTTTTTGTGAAATGAATTAGGTTGGCCTTCCAAGTTCCAACCTAAAAAAAAAAAACAGTTCCCTTCTCCGGCGTAATTAAGATGGTCATATCATTCTCACATCTCCCTCTGTAAATCAAATTTAATAGAGTGAACGGACAAGGGCCCATAAGTACTTTCGGTATTTAACAAAAACGGATAAGCTAAAATTGAATTTTCATGAACAAACTTTTTCTCTAAATAGTTATGTACGCACGTGACAAAGGACAAGGACATTAAGAGCCCGTTTGGTTCGCGATTAGAAAACTTGTTTTCAAAAAATAATTTACACATAAATTAACTACATTTTGTATCACATCTAAAACTATTCTTTTGACTTTACTATAAAATTCTAAATGATTTCATTGAAAATAAAGAAAACAACATTTTTTTTGTTTTGTAAAATCATACATGATTTTATTGGAAATCCTAAAAGAGTTTTGGATGTAGTACAAAATGCATATTAGTTTAGGTGTAAATTAATTTTTGAAAACAAGTTTTTTAATCGCGAACCAAACGAGCCCTAACTAATACATGAATATTATAGATCTCAACCAGCATCTATTTAAATTTTTTTTTTTTTCTTTCTGTTGTATAATAACTACACAAAAACAACATATTCTGTGAAAATATGGACGTACCCGTCGTTTATTTAGGTGCAACTTAAATTTTTTTTTTATAGTTTGGTGGATTTTCAGGTGAACCCTACAGTTTCATGGAGGAAACTTGGATTTTTTTTTGGGTACTGTTAAAGGAGTTCCTCAAAATGTTTAGGGGATGGACAAGTTAAATGAGCTTTTAGTCTAAAATTTCTCATCCAAATTATTAGTTATTTTTACTAAGGGGGTGGTGTGGGTGCAAACTAACTGAACACCCACTTTTTTTCACCCCACTAAAATTAAATAATACACTCTACCCCTGCCAACATCATCATCACCATCATCTTCATCTTCACCACTCCTCCATCGGCCCACCTCCACCGCCGGACACTTTCACCGCCGGCTAAAAAAAGTCTTGACTTCTTCTTCTTTCTTCTTCAAGGTCTGATTTTTTTTTTAAAGAAAAATCAAATTTGACTGGTTGAATTAAACCAAAACTTTCCAAGCCCATATCTTTGCTTTATAGGTACCCTCCCTCTCTCTCTTCCTCAAACGCCTATTCCATCAATTTTTCTTCGGTTTCGTTAGGTTTTGCTAGAAAGCTCCATGAAATAGTGTTGGAGTGGGTGTTGCAAGATGAAAAAGCTCACATCCAAATTCTTTTGTAACTGAAAAGAGACTAGATAAAAACTTCTCTTCATCTTCTTCTTCAAAACATTTTTAGATCTGATTTTTTTTTAATTGAAATTCAGGTAGACGGGTGGTAGGCAATGGTGAAGTTGATGGTGAGGGAGATCGATCAGAGAGGGGGAAAAGAGTGGGAAGGAGAGAAAACGTGGATCTGGAAAAAAATTTCCAGATCCAGATTGCACTCCCTCCCTTCCTCCCTCCTTCTCTCATCTCTTTCTCTCTCTCTCTCTCTCTCCCCCTCTCTCATCTCTTTCTCTCCCCCACTCCCATCTATTTCTCTCTCTCTTCCCTCACTATACGTGATGGAAGAGGGGGTTTTTGTTTTTTTTTTTTTTTGGATGATGGTGGTAGTTGCCGGCGAGAGTCGAGTGATTGGTAGAGATGGTGATGACGATGAAGGTGGAGGGAAGGAGAAATTTTTTTTTTTTTGAGTTGGGTGGAAAAATACTAATCTATTTTTGGATAACCATCCCTCTAGTAAAACTAAATCCATCCCCCCAACCAATTTGAAGCATTTTGTCCACCCCTTCATCCTGTCCACCCCCTCAACATTTTCAAGAACTCCTTTAACATCACCCTTTTTTTTTTATTGAGAAAATTCATTTTTATGAGGTGAAAGTAACGGGCTAAAGAAACCGTTGTCTAAACTTTAACCACGAAAACTATGCGTTACAAATGTGGAAGGTGTCTTGAGAGTTGAGGGACCAGTGGTATTTTTTGATGGACGGCCAAGATCAATTCAAATGGAATCGTATGGCTTCAATTGAGGTCAAAATCCTCATTAGAGAACCAAAAGAAAGTCAAAGACAAATCAAAGTGGGGTCGACTGTGATCTTTTTCCAATCCGTCGATTCCCATGACGTGGAAATGTGAAATCTCGTTTATAACCTTTTTTAACGGATGCGCACTACGCACGCCGAATTAGTTAGAGCGTGGAGACTCCTAATGTGTAACGGTACGGCGGCTGGTAAGAAGACGGAGGAAGTTGGTGAAAGAAAACAAAGACCAACAGAACCTTTTAAAGCATACTAATCCCTTTTTCTTCTCCAAAGATCTCTCTCTCACTTTCTCTCTCTACTTTCTCTCTCTTCGGTGATTTTTCAGTCTTAAAAGATCGAAATCTGATAAGAGTTTTTCGAATTTGATCGACTGAGAAAATCTCTTTTCTTGCATCACCTTCAGCACTTTTTTCGAATTCGATCAGTCTGTTGGTTAGTTTCATTTTGTTAGATCTTTCAACTCAAATTAGATGAGCTGTTTAAATTTTTTGTTTTGTTTTAGTATTTGATCTTTGAATTCGACTCTGGTCTCTGAATCAATCTCTTGATCTCAAATTGAATAAAATTTTCGTGCATGGACTGAAATCTGATGATCTTTTGTTTCTGTTTTTTAGCTCTGATATCTACGATCCATGTAATTACTAGTAATTAGCTGCTCTGTTGTGTAGTTGAATCTAGACTGAAATTCTTTATTTTCCTTTCTGTAAATGCAGATTTGTAGTGAGGATATTATTTCCCCCCTTGTTAGCTAGCTAAATTAGAATGGTATCGAAAGCTTGCTGCGGGTTCTTGACAGAAAGAAAAACTACTGAAAGGAATGACTCCTTCTCCGAGGGAAAAGATTCTGAAATTGTACCTGAAACTGGGTGTCTCTCAATTATTGTGCTAGGTGCTTCTGGTGACCTTGCCAAGAAGAAGACTTTTCCGGCACTTTTCAATCTCTACCGAGAGGTTTATTAATTAAACTCTAATTTCCATACTGATTATTAACCTTATCTGGGTAGTTCAATCTGTTTTTTTTTTTTGAATTGAATTTATGTTCTTGGTTGAACAAAAATAAAAGGAAGTGGATCGTCATGAACTACTGGTTTCTTTGGTTGATGAGATCTTTTAATTCTTTAAGCAACCTAAACTGCTTTAGCAATTTAAGGGATATCAGTGTCACACACAGGACAGGTTGGGACTGGGTTATAGCTTTTAACTAGAAGATCATATTGATAAAAGATCATGAGAAAATTTAATGAGTTTTTGGTTTTAGTGTAGGTTGTTTTGTATTATTTGAAGAAGACTGTGTTTAATGTACTAATTTAGATTGAGGTATTATGCACAGGGATTCCTACAAGCAAATGAAGTTCACATTTTTGGTTATGCTCGAACCAAGATTTCGGATGATGAGTTGAGGAGTCGCATACGTGGGTGAGATTTCTTACCTGTAGTTTTGTCTTCATAAGGTTCACCATAATTTTAGCATAGCTTAAGTTAGTAATTGGAATGTTGTTCCATGTCTCTTATTCCATATGTTAGCTCTATACGTGATATTTCTTTGCTATCCAAAAACTTGATGGTAGTACTAATTTCTTGTTTGTCTGTTACTTCATCTTATGCCCTTCTCTGTTTCACGGCTTCTATCTCAGAACCTTTGGGTTGCCTGCACTTCCACCATATATTTTTTTCTGCTGTTTCACTCGTTTTGGTGCATAATGGAGATTAATTTAGTGTTAAATTTTTAATTGCAGATATCTCGGCCATGGAAAGGAAGCTTCATCAGGGCAATCAGAAGATGTATCAAAGTTTTTGCAATTGGTACATTTCTAGCTAAGTTATTCTCTTAGTATTTGTTGACCATTTGCTATTCTTCTAACTTATAACCTCTTTGACATTAACTTTACAGATCAAATATGTTAGTGGTTCGTATGATGGTGAGGAGGGTTTTCAGTTATTGGATAAGGAAATTTCTGCGCATGAAGTCTCAAGAAACACCCAAGAAGGATCCTCTCGCAGACTTTTTTATCTTGCACTTCCACCATCAGTATATCCATCTGTCTGCAGAATGATCCGGTTTTATTGCATGAATAAATGTAAGCTTCCTTGTGGAACTGGATCATTCATACTCAACCTTGACCCAACAATATGATCAAGATGGACTAATTTATTTCACTCATATGGTCTTGACGCGTTACAAATTTACTTCAAATAACTTGCAATTGTGTGGCAATTACCAGACATATGTTGAAGATGTACCTATGGTAAAAGACATTTTCAAAGAAAACCTTGTACGTTTTCTTTTCTAGCTTCTAGGTTTTACTAAATATTGGTAAATCAGCAATTTTGAAGAAAAAAGACACTTTCACTGAAATGATGATGGAAACTCTTATTCCTGTTAATCAAAGAGTCAGTGAGATGCATGTGATTCTGCTCAGGCAGATAATTTCATGCTCAAAGCTTGAAATTTCTTGAATATAATATGACTGGGGGGATAGCTAGAGATTAAGAATGTATAATCCCAGTGTAAGTTCTTGTGAATATATATAATATATACATATATGTATTTCTTTTCAGCTGATCTTGGTGGATGGACTCGGGTCGTTGTTGAGAAGCCTTTCGGCAAGGATTTGGACTCTGCGGAGAATCTCAGTGCCCAGCTTGGGGAATTGTTTGATGAAAAACAGATTTACCGTATTGATCACTATCTAGGGAAGGAATTAGTTCAAAACTTGGTAATGTTTGGCACCAAAGTTCAAGTTTGTTTATCTAAGGTCTTCCACTTTCTACTTATCTTTCTCTCCCAACTTCCCTTGAATTGGCAGTTGGTGCTTCGTTTCGCTAATCGGTTCTTTTTACCCCTTTGGAATCGCGATAACATTGATAATGTTCAGGTGAGAACCCTTCTAAAAGTACTTATGGGTTTTCTTTTAATCTACTTTCTATTGGCAAGCCTTTTATTATTCACCATGATTAAGATTACATATGAACCTGTCTTCTTTGTTCTTTTATCATATATTCTGAATTTTTGTCTCTCTCATTATCCCATATGTTGGAAACTGAGGTCTGGGTAGGTTAGATGTAATCGAAAAGAATTTTCGTGAAAGTTGACCTTCAAATTTTCATTTCAATTATTCTTTTCCTCCTAAAAAAAATGTAATTGTAATCATCAGCATGCACTCAAAGCAAATTGATTGTTTTTGGCTTTAGCGTGATTACACGCTTAAAGAGCATCAATTATATATGGATCTCCAGAGCATTTTTGTAGTTATTTTTCCTCATTCCCTATATGGATTGGGTTGTTTTGCCAGGTGATGAACACACATGCCAATGGCTTTACTTGCTTATAGATATAATATCTTGACATTTGCTTGAGCTTGACATTTGTCTTATTTTTTGTAGATTGTGTTCAGGGAAGATTTTGGAACTGAAGGACGTGGTGGATACTTTGATGAATATGGGTAAGCTTTGACATGTTTGTACGTTTCTGTTTGAAAAAATACATCTTCATTGGCACTCAAGAATCAAATAGTTATGCCTCAGTTATTGGCAGCGAAGAAGGATTTAGAGAACCATCACATACCCCTCTTATTTTGGCGAACTTTAGGATGTTTTTTCTTAGTGTCGTTAATCACCTTGTCTCCACAAACTTTGACCATTTTCCATTGGTGTAGGATAATTATCTTCTAATTATCGATCTTATCACAGAAAATGTTGGAGCATAGCAGTGTAACCCCTTTGCTATTTTGTGTTCTATTTTTATTTTCCTGAAATGAGGAGTAAACGTGGTCTGATGTTTTTGCAGAATCATCCGTGATATCATTCAGAATCATCTATTGCAGGCAAGTCTACTTGATACTGACTTAAATCCTGAAAAACCTCCAGTTCTCCATTTTCACATACCACATGCCATTTTGTATAGAATCATTAACTTTTGTATATATATAGGCAATTTCTTTTACATGAGACATCAGTGCAGTTGTTGAGATACAATTCAGAGCTTGAGTTTTATGCTTCACTTACAATTTTCTTCTATACCACTCTAGGTTCTCTGTTTGGTGGCCATGGAGAAACCTGTTTCTCTTAAACCTGAGCACATCCGGGATGAGAAAGTGAAGGTTTTTAATCGAACTTACTCTCTTTTAATAATTTCCATCTTCCATTGTATTTATTCCTGTCTTCTCCTGAAAACATATGCTAAAACAAACCTTTTGTTAACTAGGAAGAAATTTAATATATTTCATTGGATGCTTCCTGTTCTTTAATTTGAAAGGTTAATGGAAGATATTACAATTTATTGCATCTAAAGCGTTCTTTACATGCAACTGGATTTGTAGGCCTTGCATCCTATATGTTCAGATCTCTATCTTATATCCTTTCATTATTTTTTTTCAGATTTACATGTATCCTCTGAGGCAGTGATGTTGACTCTTTATCTTTATGATTATGTTGTCAAAATTCAGGTTCTTCAATCAGTCCTACCCATTGCAGATGAAGAAGTTGTTCTTGGACAGTATGAGGGCTACACAGATGACTCAACAGTTTCAGATCACTCAAACACCCCAACTTTCGCAACTATGATTCTGCGTATACACAATGAGAGATGGGAAGGTGTGATAAGATTTCATTTTGAGATATTTGAGGACCATCTATGTCTATGTCTTATTTTTCCCCATTTTTGCTAGTTATATATACCCTTCTCTGCAGGTGTCCCTTTTATACTGAAGGCTGGAAAAGCTTTAAATTCAAGGAAGGCCGAAATCCGTGTCCAATTTAAGGATGTCCCTGGTGACATATTCAAATGTATGCTATTTTCATTATTTCCTATTCAAGGTGTTGACTATTTTACTTTGGTTTATCTTCTTAGAACATTGACCCCAAGCAGTTACATTTATTGTATTGTTGTCAAAACAATCTCAAGCATGAAAAGTAGATGGAAGTCAGTTTGATGGGTAGTTCCAGTCAATCTTATCTCACGCATGTATCGATGTTAAACACAGTGGCTGTATAGGTTACAAAGTTTCGCCATAACATTACATCTGTGTCCTTGTACTTACCACCTAACTCAGTACTTGATTGATCTCAAACTAGTCCATATCTTGAACTTTCTGGCACTCATTGAAAATCATAGTACTTCATAGACTTTGTTGTAGTTCTTTTTGGTCACCATGGAATCAACAGTTTCTTATGTTTCAGATTCTTATTTTGTGTAGGTAAAAAGCAGGGAAGAAATGAATTTGTTATACGTCTGCAGCCTTCAGAGGCTATGTACATGAAGCTAACAGTAAGTATTTGATCACCATGATGTCAAGTTGGTAATTAAGCATACTGTTAGGGTTACCAGACACATATTACATACTAGTGAATTAATAAAAGGTATAATATGTTACTTATGTTGGAATACTGTTTTTCTTTGGTTCATTCTTTGAATGGTAGTTGAATACCTGTATTGCGGGTTATTTGGTGTCCAACCAACTCTTCTGAGAAGCAGTATCTAGTTATGCTGTTTATCTAGTGGTGGTTAAAGATACTTTTCCCATATATATTTGTCAGAACTTTCTCCACAGATATTAACTGGTGGATTTTCTGGGGACCTGAAGAAACATAGATTTGGATCAAGCTTTTTTTTTTTTTTTTTCACCTTTCTTCACTATGAAATTACTCCAAATCCTTCTCAATAGCAGAAGTTGGCTATCCTACTGATGTGAAGAATATCACCAATTCACCTACTTGCTTGTGCTTGTGGTTATATGGAATCTGGCATCATTTTCAAAATTTGCCTATTGCATCATTTTCTTCACTACATAAAAATCCAAACCGTTATCGTGTATATTTTCAGTCAAAATCTTCAGCATACCACTTGTACTGAAATTTGTACGATTGTACCACATCTGGAAGATGAATGCTACCTCATTGAATAATTGATAATACCATTTAAAATTTTGAAGTATCAAAATATGAAGCTAAGACCCTCTATCTTGCAGGTTAAGAAACCTGGACTAGATATGTCGACCATACAAAGCGAACTAGACTTGTCATATGGGCAACGATACCAAGGAGTTACAATTCCAGAGGCTTATGAACGATTAATTCTGGACACGTAAGATCTGTTCTCCTATTACATCTTCTGAGTGTACATGCTTTTGTATATTTACGCTGTACCCGCTACATAAATAAACTAAACAAGTAACTTTTATTCTGCAGAATACGAGGGGATCAGCAACATTTTGTCCGCAGGGATGAGTTAAAGGTAAGTGAATCCTATACTTTGACTCAATGCAAACTGTATGGTTTCACAACTTCTGACGAATTCGATTTTGGTTCATCAGGCGGCTTGGGAGATTTTCACTCCTTTGTTGCACAAGATAGATGATGGGGAAGTGAAGCCACTTCCATACAAACCAGGCAGCCGAGGTCCACGGGAGGCAGATGAGCTGCTAGAAAAAGCTGGTTACGTGCAAACACATGGCTATATATGGATCCCACCTACTCTATAATTCCACGTTGGTCAGATGAATAATCTTTTCCAAGTTGCTGCGTAAGCTTGGTATGTTTTGGCCTCACCTACTTGTAACAGATCCATATCATCATCATATATAAAACAGATACTCATAATCCCTCTAGCTTAATGACCTGGGCATGCCTTAATAATTCTCCCAGTGTAGCTTGTCGTATATGAGTTGCTTTGTATTGTAATGTTGTGGTATGGAATGTAGTAGAGTTACAATAAAGTCTTCTGCTAAGTTATTGCTAGAGCATGAGAGCATCTTTGGATCAATATTCATAAAGGAGTGTTTTAGATCATGGCATGGTAGTAACTAGTTGGATGATCCAATGGCTATGCTTCGCATCGTGTTGTTTCTGATTTGATAAACTGTGGTGGGATTCTATTAAAATCAAAGAAAGAAGGAACTTTCCTCAATCTGTGAAGGATTGCCGCTCATTTATTCTTCTTCTAAACCGCGAACCAGGTCGTTATATCCCCACCAAGCTCCTCTCCATTCTCCTTCAGTCCGGTCTGTAAACTGGCTCAATCCCTTTCTATAAGATGCACCCTTCTTGTTGAATTCGTGAATGAACTTCACATTCTTTTGAAACCACTTGAAACTTCTGTGCTTCTCATCGGGTCCCGTTCAATCTTGTAACCAATTGCCCACCTTTCATACAAGTCCCAAAGCGACTCATTTGATTCCATGTCCTTGTCCTAGATTTCAATGTGCTCAAATGGAACTGCAAAATGCCACCAAATTAAAGAATAACCTTTGAGGACTCCTGCCAGGTCCTCAATCTAGATGGATCCCCTAATGAACGTTTGCCACGTGTATAAGAAAACTTCGTTTTTGAAATTGTGTACAAGGAAAAAAAAAAACGTTTTTAAGAGTAGGCAAAGAGTACTACTATCAACAAATAACGAACCCCCAAGAGCTATACAACCTCTCAATCAATCCTAAAGTAATCAATTTTTGATCTTACCGAAAAAACAATACTAGTTTCCTAAACAAACTCTTTACACTTGCTCACCAAGAAATCTTCTATGGGTGTGTAATGTGTATATTGCACATTTGCACCCCTGTTTTCTCGAAACGAGCCCTACGTGAAACAGGGTTCAAAACTAAAAAAACTATAAAAATGAAGCTCTTATTCCACCCTATTTTGTCATTGTTAAATACTCTACTTAGACCAATCCGATGCGGGCTGGATGGTAAGGCGTCACCGTCCATAGGGGAGGTCTTGGGTTCGAACTTGGCTAAGGTGCTAGTAAGTTTCTACTCATGTAATGGTTTCCACCAAAAGAAAAAGGGTGTTGTTAAAGGGGTTCCTCAAAATGTTAAGGGGGTGGATAAAATACTTCAAAATGGTTGGGGGGATTGACATAATTTTACTAAGGGGGTGGTTACCTAAAAATAGGTTGGTATCTTTCCACCCAACCTTAAAAAATCTCAAACTAAACCATCATCTTCACCACCCTCACTCCCACTTCACCGTCGGTCACCTCACATTCCACCGCCGGCAACTCCATTGCCGGCTACCTTTTTCTTTTTTGATTTTTTCCACCGCCTCCATCCTCAACCACCTCTTTAGAACTTGACTCTCTTTAGATCCCACCCCTCTCTATCTAGCTAGATCTCGTCCTCCCCATAGATTAAAAGAAAAAATTTCAATTAAAAAATATTTCAGATCTAAAAAAAATTCGAAGAAGATGACAAATTCTACCACTGGTGGTTGAGTTTTTCAGGAAAACTCAACCATTAATGGTCGAATTTTTCATCAAAACTCAACCACTGGTGGTCGAGTTTTATTGAAAAGTTCAACCCCCATTGGGCCGAAATAGATCTGCTACTCTTATTAATTCACAAAAATTTCGAAGAAGATGACTACTTCGACCATTGGTGGTCGAATTATATTAAAATTTTTGACCGCCAATAGGCAGTTCCAAATTTTTAAAAAAAATTTGGGTAGTTCAACCACTGGTGGTTGACTTTTTTAAAAAAATTCAACCACTGATGGTTGAATTTTTCAGTAAAACTCCACCACTGGTGGTCGAGTTTTGTTGAAACTTTCAACCACCACTAGTCGAATTCGTCATCTTCTTCGAAAAAAAACTTTAGATCTGAACTTTTTTTTGTTTGTCTAATGGCAAGGGAAAAGAAGGGGAAGGAATGAAAGAAGGAGAACGAAGGAAAGAAGGGGAGGGAAGGAAAGAAGGGGGTGGGTCCTCTCGTTCTTTCTCCCTCTTTCTTTCAGTCTTCTCTCTGTCTCTCTCTTTCACTCCTCTCTCTTTCTATAATTTTTATGTGGCCGGTGGTGAGGTTGAGGTGGCCGGTGGTGGAGTTCCGTTCAGTGGCCGGCGGTAGAGGTGATGTGTTAGTTTAATTTACATCCACCACCCCCTTAGTAAAAAGAAAGTAAAAATTGAAAAAGTGATTTTGGACTAAAAGCCTATTTAACTTGTCAATCCCCCCAATATTTTGAGGAACCCCTTTAACAACACCCAAGAAAAAAAGAAAAAAAAATTACTCTACTTAAGTCATGTTTGGACGATGGAATTGTTTCAGTAATTCCATTGTTTAGTTGACTTTTTAAAACTTGGAATCCTATTCAAATATTCCTTAAAAAATGACTAAAAATTGAGGAATAGCAAACCCTCCTCATTTCCATTCCTACCAACCAAACATAGCCTTATCTATCATATTGGAGTCCTCGTGGAAGTGATCTAATGGGTTAATTTTCTGAGGATGACTATTAAGTAAAACGATTACACAACATTTTAACCCTAAAAATTAGGGATTTCGAAACGTAAAATCTTCCCTATTTTGTATTCAATCAAAACTGAGAAACATCTCGACTGATTTGGACCTTCTTGATTGATTTTGAAGATCAAGGATCCTTGTGTGTTTTTCGAGACGAAGATTACTTAAGGATTAAAAGTTTTCTCTCGAAGTTGCATGCTAGATTGGTAAGTTTCATCATTTTTCAGATGTTAATATGTTCATGTAGATTTTTTTTTTTACAGTTTTCCAACGAAATGTTTTTATTTGAACGTTTTAGGGTTTGAAAAAGAGTATTTAATGTCTGATTTTGGAGTTTTCTGCTGAAATGCAAACAGATTTTCTTTTATTTTTTCATTGTTTATTGAATACAATAACGATGCACAATTGTAGGACCACAAGTACGTTAATCTGCAATAAAGAATGAACAACACATTGTTAATGCACCTAGAAGTATAAGTTTCGAATATAAACTTGCATGTGTACATCAGTTAAAAATCTGCAAATTTGAGTTTGCAGTTTGCAGATTGCACAAAGCATGTTACTCATATTACATTTTTGCAAACTAAAATTTGCCAAAAAAAAATTGAACTACATCTTGTTAAAATTTCATTTTATGTAAGTTGCAAAAATAAATTTGCATTTATCTGTTATTGCTTTTAGTCATCAAGGGCATCAGTATGACACATGTTTGTGCAAAAATGAATTTGCATAATAGTATATCACGCAAAGTCAAGTTTGCTTTCATAAGTAATTGCTATCCAAAATATTTTGATGCAGTACAAATGTATAATTTAAGTTTTTTGTAATTTTTCAGAAAATATGGTGGGACGGAAGAGGAAGACAACAGGATCGACCAAAGAAGTTGTTGCAAAGAAGAAGATTGCTGTAAAAAAGAAGGTTGATGTAAAAAAACTAAAGAAACAGTACCGATGCACCCTGAAACCAACCGCACAGATCATTAATGACTTAAGGCCTCAGATTACAGAGGCACATATATCAGCAATGAAGAAAACACCGTTCTACGGTCTGTTTAATCTGTTCTACCAGGGATGGATAGAGGTGGGAGGAAACCAGAAGATTTCAGTGGCGTTACTTCAAATTCTGGACACCTACAGAGAATATCATGATGGGTTCAATATCGGCGAGACATTCATGAAAATTACAGCTGAAGATGTGGCTGTTATTCTTGGAATGAGAATGAAAGGTAAAGAGATGAATGCATTCCCAAAAATAGGTAGCATTGACTACTCACTGGACCCATTCTGTATAGATTATTTTGAAAAGAAAAGAACAATCACCAAAGACAGAATTGACAAGCATCTTAAAAGAATTGTTGCCATCCCTGGAAAAGAATTGGACTTTGTTAAGTTGATAATTCTTCACATGGCAAGCAACTTCCTGTTCACAACGCAAGCAGGAGGTTGTATTTCAATTTCATTCACGCTTCTTCTGAGGGATCTAGACACCATCAATAGGGTGTCGTGGCCAAAAACCATCCTGTCTTACATGAAGAAAATGGTTAAGAAGAACATGGAGAACCCAATCAATGCATCTGGAGCGATCATTTTGCTGCCGGTAAAACCCTTAACTAAATAAGTTTTTCTTTTCATGATTAAAATCATTTATTTATTGCATGTATTATGAACATGAAATGTTTTGCAACAATAAATTTGCAATTACAAAAATGTTGCTGAATGACTACAGTTATCATCGTTTGTATTATGAACTTCATAAAATTTTTGCAAATCTATATTTGCATAAGTGAAAAGGAAATTTCAAATTCAATTGTCAATTTTCATGTATGCTAAGATATGTTGTTTGCAAACATAAATTTGCACAAGCAAAAGATAATTTGCTAACTGAAATTTTTATCATAATTTTTAATATGAACAGCAGTTGTTTGCAAATTTAAATTGAATGTATTGATTTTATTGAACTTTAAAATAGTTTAGTTTGTATTTTGGCTTCTTGTGACTCTTAGATATGGTTGGGCGAGCATTCGAACATCCAAGGATGCATTCGAGGTGCAGAAAAAAGAACTCCAAGGTTGGGAAGATGGAACTTGCAAGATCTTGCAGAAAACATCAGAGTTGGTATGGGGATGCTTAGAGAACAAGATGTAAGTATCAATAGTGAAATTATCAATTTCATAAAAAATAGATTACTGGTGAATCAATAACTAATCACTATATTTTCAATTTCAGATTTCTTTAGAATTTCGAGACCCATTGTTGGAAGAAGAGAGACTGTTGTTGGAAGATGGAGAGGAGGAAGAAACAATAGAACAAGAAAGGAAAAGAAAAGAATACGAGGAAAAACTCAAGGAGCTGTTGGAAGAGAATGACAGGTTGAAGGAGGAAAACTTGCGGCTCAAGGAGCTTGTAGAAGCCAAAGAATACATGAATATAATAGAAGGAGAGAAGAAAATTACGGACGAAGATCGTAAGGGTGCAAGGAAAATTTTGGAAAAGGCTTCGAAGGAAAAAGAAGAGTTAAAATACAGCTTGTATCAGCTCTGCTGTGCAACTCAGGCAGATGTACCTGTGGAACCATTAGAAGAGAACAAAGAGAGGGACAACAAGAAAATGATTGGAGAATGGGATTTCGAAATGGTAGTTCGGACAGAACAGCCCACTGATGATAATCTCCCAAAGCAGAGCAAAGTCTCCCGAAATAAGAAGAAGGCTGCTAGGAAATCAGTAGTAAAAGGCTAAGTGAGTAGCCTTAAACTCTAATTCTTTCCTTTAATTGCAGAAGATCTGTATTCGGGGAAAAAACAATCTCTTGTTCATTCAAACCCTGTGTATAGGATGCAACCTTCTTGTTCTTCTTGAAGGACTCCTTTTTAAACAATTCAAAACTTACGTTTGCTCCAAGTCCTTGTCCTGGACTTCAATTTGCTCAAATGGAACTGCAAAAAAAAAAAAAAATATATATTGTACCAAAGCTAGTGAAGAGTATCAAAGAGTGTAGTATCAACAAACCCAAATAGAGATAGAGCATCATTATGGGTACCTATTTTACGAGTGTGAATATCCAACAGTGTTACGATCCTAGCTTACGCTTCTTTAGACTTATTACCGTTGTAATATCTCAAAAGAAACTAAGAGGGTGTTTGGCAACCAGAAGTAGAGGACTTCTGCTTCTAAAAAAAAGTAAAAGTACTTTTGAGAAGTAAAAAATAAGAAGAAGTTTGTATTGTAAACTCTCCACTTATAAGTCTAAAAAAATGATGAGTTATTAGTTGTTACACGGTACTCGAGGAGAAACAACTTCTAAGAAGTAGAAAAGCAAAAAAAAAAATTTGTTCGAAAAATAAGCAACTTTTTTACTTCTAGAAATCACTTTGAAAAAATGTTACCATACAAACTTCTTTACTTTTTGACTTAACTTCTTAAGTGGTTGCCAAACGCCCTCTAAAACTCTCGTAGTTGCTCAACAAAAAACAACTTAATTAATAGTTGCCAAACACTTGTTTGTTTATTTTTTTTGCCACTAATTAGTGGCAGACCTACACAAAACTCTTTATTTTTCACCACTAACTAGTGGTAGTTAGAAGCAAACCTTTATTTGGGCTTTAAACCCATTAAGTGGTAATAAGCTGTTTTCAATCACTTACTATCACTTAATGGGTTTAAGGCCCAAAATTAAAAATTTACCTCTTACTATCACTAATTAGTGGTTAAAAATAAAAGTTATTTTGTGTTGACCTGCCACTAATTCGTGGTAAAAAAAAAACAAATAGGCTCTTAGCCACCCTGCTTGGTATGCAATAAAAATTCGCGAATATTTACGGCTCATCATCATCATTTGTTCGTAGGTGTTTGATGAGGGCAATCTTATAACTAAATTAAAATGTAGAGCCCTGCTAAGGGGAGACCGCAAATTCAGCTAACTAGTCGACCCTCCCTTGTGCGTCCGCCACCTGATGGAGTAGTAGCATAACCTAAGAGCATCTCCAATGCAAAAGTCTTATAAGACAATGTCTTATCTACATGGCATGTCTTATAAGACAATGTCTAATCTACGTGGCAACAAAATCTTCACAATAGACATTGTCGAAAAAAATGCATCTCCAATGCAAATGTCTTGGGATGACTTTTTAACTTATGTGACACTTAATTTTTGAATGGGTCAAACTTATTTTGTTTAAAAAGTAAGTAAAAATTTTGGAGGGAAAAAAAATTGCTGATGTGGACCGTAAGACATTGTGAAGATGAATGTCTAGAAATAGACATTCTACTTCACAATGTCTAGAATAACTACCGCCACGTCATCATCACATCCTTTCTTCACATTAGCATTGGAGAAGGTTTTTTAAAGAGAATGTCTATTTATCCTACGTGGCAGTCTTATTTTACCACATTCACATTAGCATTGGAGATGCTGTAAGTAGTAATTGGACTTTCAAATAACAAACACCCCAAATGGCAGGCAGAATGCCACCAACAACAATAAATAAATAAACTAAAAGCACGTACATTTAAGTTCATCACAAACTAACTGAAAGAAAACCCTAATTAATAAGCAGCTAGATGCCATTAAATAAGAAAAAACACCTAGCTTAGCTAGGAGCTAGCTAGCTAGCAATGATCTCTAATTTCTTTTTGGGTGAAGTCTGTAAACTGGTTCAATCCCTGTGTATAAGTCTAAGATGCACCCGTCTTGTTGAATTCGTGAATAAACTTCACATTCTTTTGAAACCACTTAAAACGTCTTTGCTTCTCTTTGGGGTCCCGTTCAATCTCGTAATGGATTGCCCACCTTTCATATAAAGCGACTCATCTGATTCTAAGTCCTTGTCCTGCTGGATTTCAAGGTGCTTAAATGGAACTGCAAATTAAAAAAAAAAAAAAAGAAGCAAGCCTGAATCAGTTGAATGCTAGCTGTTTGTTTTAAAGCTGAGAGTGCATGGAACGTACGTACGTACGTACGTACGTGTTTCATGATTAGTTTGATGAAAAGTACTAGCTAGCTAGCTAGGGCATTCTCTTGTTCATAACAACTCAACTAATTAGCTAAGAGTGATTCTAGAATGCCCGCAAGAATTGGGGGATTTACTCCATGCTTTAAAGTTTGGGAATTAGGAAATTTGAAGATGTGATGCAAATCACGAGAGGATAATGACCTTACGATTGGAATGCGGTGCTAGAATACCGCACAAAGTGCGAACATTCTAGCATTATTTTTTTTTGGAGAGTAAGCTGAGGTTAAGGAGACCCCAACCGATATATTAAAATGTATCAAGAAGTACATCGGGGATAGGCTTTACTCACCTTATCATCAAAAATTATCTTTTTCAGATCCTCTGCAAAGGAACTAGGAGTAATTTCAACAAAAACAGCAGAAGGATATAAACTAGCTAGGTGATCAACAGCTCTATTAGTCTCACGATACACATGCTGAATGGAGAATTCTTCGAGACCACGAATCATATGCCAAA
Source organism: Macleaya cordata (assembly GCA_002174775.1). Taxonomy (NCBI): domain Eukaryota; kingdom Viridiplantae; phylum Streptophyta; class Magnoliopsida; order Ranunculales; family Papaveraceae; genus Macleaya; species Macleaya cordata. The sequence goes on along the minus strand of MVGT01000438.1, from coordinate 2,700,416 downwards.
TTGAACGCATAATAGGGATAGCAATCCATGGAGGAGTAGCCAGTGCACATATGCAATCACCTGTTTAGAATAAACTCCAACTTGAATACGGTGAAAACCATGTAAAGAGGCCAATCGAAGGCCAATTTCTAATCCTTGTAGTTCATGAACAGCAACGGAAATAGGGGACGAACTACCAGCAGCTGCGGCTTGAACTTCTCCATCCTCGTTACTTATAATTGCCCCAAACCCAGCAAAATCATCACATAAAGACCCATCTGTATTTAGCATAACACATTCTAGCATTATTCATTAGCTAATTAGCAGCTAAGGCTAAAAAAAAAAAAACTTTCGTAGCGAATTCAAAAAAAAAAATCTTGTTACCTGGCGCAGTTCTAGATGCATAGCGGGTGCCCGTAGTAGTCAATCGCATATTCTTAACGATGATGCTGCTACCACCGATGCAGTTTTTGTTGTATTCTCATCCCGCACTACACGGGTAAGGCCATTAATCCACGTATAAATTAATCTCTACCGTTAAATAGGCAGCCGTATGTAAATCCTGCATATATTGCATGATGTCTAGCACGACTCTTAATATATACGAGTACATGTGATCCTACGGCCCCAAAAGCATCTGAAGTAATATATAATACTAGCTTCTAAGGGACTGTCCCCTTAAGCCATTTGGGCTGGCTAAATGGCGTCAGCCCCTACAATGTAAGAGAGAGAAAGAAAGAGAGGGGATGAGAGAATGGGTTTTGGGGATGTGGCGGCGTGACAGCTCCGAGCTGTCCACTGTCCGTCCTTATATTTTTTATTTTATTTTTTTGAACTTTTCTAAAATACCAATTATATCTCCTAAAGTCCTAACCCAATTTATTTATTTACACTTGGTTTACACTGTCAAAGGAATCGCATTAAGTTGATCCAATGGCTGATTTTTTGTGACGATGATATATTCATCATTTAGATCAACATCAGTGCATGTATCGTCCCCGATGGGTCTACATGATACTCATTTTATTCTTACATTTGACTTATACGTGTTTATGCGCCACATAATTTGGCAACTCATATGCACATAGGCAAAATGAGTTTGTCATGTGTGGGAAAATGCGCGTAGCGCGTTTGGACATCAAACTCACACGCGCAAAGGGAGGTTCGTATATATATATGTATTGTCGTTCACAAGGTTAATTCTTAATTGGGTAATCATAAGATTCATAAATTATAACCCCATATTTATTAGGATAATACTATACTTACAGCAGAATCCTACAGAAAAACCTACAGAATTAAAATTTAACGGTAATGTGTATTTACACATCCTCGTAATTTGCATCAAACCTAAAATTGTTTCTTTTTGTAAATTATTCTGTAGGTTTTTCGGTAACCCTCGCACTACCCTATTAATTATAGAGAAAAAATTATTCCAAAGAAGTATAATAAGAACAAGTAATTCTTTTTTTTTTTAAAAGGGGTTTTGTGATTTTAGTCCCTATTTTTATAACCCTTATGTTTTTAATCCCTTAGATTAAAAACATTTGTGAATTTAGTCCTTAGTTTTAAAAAAGACAATACTAACCTTTAAAAACATTTTATTCCAAATATATCCCATATCTAAAAATCATTAACGGTCGACTTCATCACTCCGGCGACCGGCGACCTCCACTCCGGCGACCGGCAACCTCCTCTCCGGCGACCGACTCTCCGGCGGCCGGCCGACCTCCGACCGACGACCTTTTCTCCGGCGACCGGCGGCTGTGAACTCCTCACCGGCAGTCCAAATCTGAAATTTTTCAAAAGTGCAAGTTCAGACTTGCAAGTGCAAGTTCAGACTTGCACTTTTTTTCCAGTTTAAAAAAAAAAAGTGAACAAGGGTATCTTAGGCATTTTTTAAAACTTAGTTTACACATTTTTTAAATTTTTAGGGACTAAAATCATAACACTATAATTTTTTAAGGACTAAAATCATAAAGTTTTAAAAAATAAGGATTAAAATTATAAAAGTATTTTAGTGAGGGATTAAAATCATTGGTCCCCTAAAAAATAAGGACTTTTTTTACATTTTCCCTTTTTTTAAAAAAACAAGTAATTCTTCCTCATGTAACCGACACGTGTCCGCTTCTCAACAACTCTTCCGCTTACTATTTTTGGGTAAATGTATTGTGTTTGTTTCCTCCTCTCAAATCCTTGTTCTTCTATATCTCAAAGTAACGAAGCAGCATTTTGTTCCCTTTTATCTCTCCCTCCTTCCCTGGTTCGTTTTCTTTATTTCTTTCTTTGTATTTTTTTTATTTTGTTTTTGTTCCAATCTCCAGCAGTCGGTCGATCTTCAAATATCATCTGATTGAAATTTTATATCTCTAATTAGGGCATTGGAAATAAGGAAATCAATCTCTCTTCCCACCTTTTTTTTTTTTTTTTTCTCGATTGAATTCGTGCTCGGGCGGCTAGGCTAGGGTTTTGAGGTATTGGAGATTAGTGAGACAGATTGATTTTCTTTTTCGATTCCTTTGAATTGATAGAGGTCTGTTTCTTTTCGTTAAATTCGTTTATTCTTTGATTGATTTAATTCGTTCTAACCCTAATTCTGGGTTTGGATTGTGAGGTTAGATTAGAAAAAAAGAAAACAAAAAGAGAACAGAAAAGTCCATTGTCTATACTCTGTATTGATATTTTTGTTTTTTTTCCTTTCGACTAGAACTTTTGTTATATTTCTCTCTCTCCGATTGAGTATAGCTGCGATTAAGTTCTGAACAAGAAACTCGGTGAAATTTTTGGTGCTTTGTTTTTGGTAGCTACCCGAAATTGAGGGTTTTTTGTTGGTTCTTCTAGGGTTAGGGTTTGTAGATTCATTCAATCCAGTTGTTGTTCCACAGTTTTGTTTACTTTCTTTTCGAGAAAAGATTTTTGGTTGCTATCAGAAATCTGAGGGTTTTTTGTTTGTTCTTCTAGGGTTAGGGTTTGTAGATAGATTCAGTAGAGTTTTTTATTCCACGGTTTCTTCTAGGAATTGAAGTTGTCGCTTGGATTTCCTTAAGAAAACAAAAAAAAGAAAAGAAAAGAAAAGAAAAAAGATTCTCGCTTTGGATTTGGTTTGTGCTAGTAAGATGACCTTGAATTTCCCTCGTCGTCCAATCTTTCCTGCTAACTCGTCCGAAGATAAATTGGCTTCCTCGATTAGGCTTGCCAACGGATTCATTGTGGAGGGAATCCCTGATAACAATGGGGACGGTTATGGTAAGCCCCCGGATTTGATCTCAGATTCTTGTGATTATGGAAGGGATAGAACTGATAGGGGAGGCTCTGGGGAGCCAGCCTCCAATGATATTCTAGACCTCTTGCCTTCAGATCCCTTTGGCATGAATGTAAGCGCTACGTTTACCTTTCGAACAGATGGGTTGAATTTAATCTGGAATAGAGCTATGAAGTTTCAGGCAGAGCCAGGGAATACAGAGATCTATGAGACATCAAACTCATCTGCTGGTAGTTTTGATGGGTTGATTAAGGAGAAGGAATTAACAGATGGATCATGTAATAGTGGGTTTGTCTCAGTTTGCAACTTTGAGGAGTTTGTGAGCTTCAACAGTGAAGGTACACGAGTTGGCAGTCGTCGAACCAAAGAACATGAGGAGGGCACTGGAAGTTGCTCTGCTGAAGATTATGGAGTAGCCCCACATGAAGGTTTGCTCTATGCCCTCGGTTATCTTGGAGTGCAAGATCTTCTTTCTGTTGAAAGGGTATGCAGATCTCTCCGTTCTGCAGTTCAAGGTGATAACCTTCTATGGAGGAGCATTCACATAGATCAGCCATTGAGTGAGAGGATTTGTGACGATGCTCTTTTACGATTAACTAACAGGGCTCAAGGCAACTTGCAATGCTTGAGTTTGGTTAGATGTTTGGGGATCACTAATGATGGTTTGAAACGTGTGCTTGAAAGAAATCCTAGACTAGAAAAGGTCAGTATAATATCGTTTAATCAGTATTTCTGTATACTTGTTTTGTCTATATTTCTTCTCTTTATTGTTTCATGTGGATGTCTGTTCTGGTGTTTCTTGGTTATGTTCTGTTTGTTCTCATTTTCGTTGTTAAGCAGACTGTGTTTCTTTTAATCAATGTGTATGTATCTTTCTTTTATATTTCATGTCGTGATGTTGTCATGAAGGATACTCTTGTATTGCTTATGTAAATTTTCTTATGGTTTTTCATTCAAATTTTATATAGGATAAATGAGGATAAATTTGTACTAATCATATTGGACATTCGAAATCGAAACTTTTACAACCTTCATCATTCAGTGCCTTTTCATGTCACAACTTCATTTCTAAAGCATCTTGACAATCAACACTTTTAAAAACAATTATGGGACTTTTAGTGCAATTTCGATCTTCAATTCACGAAGACTACCTTTGTAACTAATATCTCACCATCATCATATCATTTGGAAATTAGGGCTATTAATTGCGGGGAATAATTAGTGCAAAGTTATTCAGTTGAACCATCTTTTCTGAGTTGTTCTTGCTACATCCCTGATGTTATGCAAAAATGGACCAGCCACAACCCCTTAATTCCTGATGTCTCTATAATTGTATGCTCATTGCTTCTGTTTTCTGTCCCTAGGGATCAAGCTGGACTTGGTTTTAACATTTGATGCCTTCTCTATTATCAGTTGTATTTTGTCTTTTGAAGTTTATTTTACAGAAAAACTTTCTTTTTACCTGCTTTTATTACTATTATTGAACGTGATGGGCTGATAAGTATTCCTTTTCTTTATGAAGCTGGGTGTGCCGGGATGTACAAGACTCAGTATCGAGGGCATCGTGAATGATTTGAAAGATTTCAAGTCTTTAGGTGCTAGGATAAAGCACCTAAGAATAGGTGGGCGTTATGATGTAACAGACAAGCACTTGGAAGAGTTGAAGTTCTTACTGAGTGCAGAAAAGGTGATGCAGCAACCCAAAGCTCACAAGCCAAGGTTCTATCACAACGGGTACTCCTCTTTTTCCTGTGACGATGATCGCGACATCGATATTGAGATGTGTCCTAGATGCCAGAACTTGAGGCTCGTTTATGATTGCCCAGCAGAGAGCTGCGAAGGTAAACAGTCTGCGAGTCAGCTATGCAGGGCGTGCACTATTTGCATTGCACGGTGTTTCATGTGCGGGCGGTGCATCATTGACAATGAATATGAGGAGACATTCTGTCTAGACATGCTTTGTTCGCATTGCTGGAATGATCTGCTCCTGTGTCAGGAGGAAAAGGGTACATCCGCCTCCAAGCAAACCATTTTCCACCAAGAGACAAGGTACCAACTTCGCTTGTGTGGCTAGTTGTGCGCTGTGGTTCTTTGGATTTTAGGTCATGGGTAGCAAAGTGCATGATTTGTTGGTTGCCCAGATATATATGAGAGCATATGGACTAGGTTGGCTTGGGTCTGTTTTGGGGAAGGCGAGATAAAAGGAGGAGAAAAAAAGTATAAAAATTAGAAAACTTAGAAGCAAAAATATACAAAAAAAAAAAAGGGGAAAATTATTATTGGTTATCTGTTTGTTCTTTGAGATGGGAAGAATTGAATGGTATTTGCCTTGAAAGGCGGTACAATAGGACAACTGAAAGTGTGGCTGTAAGTTGGTAAATGAACTATCTGTTGTTTCCCAAAGAAGTGTAGTGTTAATTGTTGCAAGTTACTCATTTAGGGGATTGTGGTTGTCATGCAGCGGTTAGTTTTATGCTGATGAGCTTTTAGATTGAATGAATTACCTTTATCCTGAGAAAGAAGTATAAAAACTAGAAGCGAAGAAATATACAAAAAATTAAAAAGAGAAGAAAAAAGACGGAGATCAAACCCTGTCATTCGTCCTCTACTTTTGGTTATATGTTCTTTGAGATTGGAGGAAACAAATGGTGTTTGCCTTGACAGACAGGAAGACGGGATGAAGTTGGTTAATGAACTATCTGTTATTTCCCAAAGAAGTGTAGTGTTGACTGTTGCAAGTGGTGGGGTGTTGGCATGCCAGAGGTTACTTCATGCTGATCTGCTGTTGAGCTTTTAGATTGAATGAAATACTGTTTCTATTCCTTCCTGGAGTGTTTCAGGCTTGATGGAATAATAATATGTTGTGTGCTTTAGAATTCTGTTTTTCTTATTACCTTCCCATGAGGCCATCATGCCTCTCACTCTTTCTTGTGCAGTTTCAGTCTATGGGTCTGGCCCATGAAACTCTCTCTTTTCTTTTCTTTTTTTTTTTTTTCCTCTGTAACCTCCCAGACACGATTATGAATAAAATGTGTTACTAGTAGATTACTATGAGTGGGGTTGTTTGTGGCTTTGTTGTGTCATGTGTGCATGGTAGGTAAAGAGTATATCAAATTTCTGTTCACCATTGAGTGGGGGATCACATGGATATGAAAATGACCCAATCGGCTGATTCCCGATCCAAGATTGGAGGCATCCAAAGTTTCTTGGTGAGAGCTATTATAGTTTGAAAAAATGTTCTTATCATTTTGAGTTTGAAACCAATTGAAGCCAGTTAAATCCCAACAACAACATCCATTGCGGGCCTTCAGGATTGCTGATGACCAAGGTAATAATCAAGGTCCTATTCATTCAGTCTTGTGTTAATAATTTGATACACTAAAATGGTAACCATGGAGGGTTCACATGGTGCTTGAATCACCCATTCAGTGAAGGCTTAAACAGTAATTCTGGCAAAGTTTATAGCATTTAGCATTTTAATTATATTTAGAGGAGGGCTATTGCATCCATTTAGAACACTCTTATTGCTCCCCCATCATGTGGGCCTACATGGAGAATCGTCCAAGGACTGAATTTTAGTATGTACTCCTCACTACATAGATTATCATTTTCGAAATCAGTTCATTTTAAGACTTTCAAAGACTTCTAAGTTCTAACCCTATCAAAAGTGTGTTGAAAATTAAAGATAAAAGATATGCCTCAAATTTGTCGGGTTAGAAATTTTAGAATAGATTGATTTTTTTTATACGATGATATAAAATGGTGATGAGATTATTCTCACAAAAAATTAACATCGTCCTCTTTCATGGGCGTGCAATGGGGTGTACTAAATGGAGGTGCAATAGCCCTCTCCTCTTTCCTACTCCACAAACTGTGATAAATTTGGATAAAATTTTCTTCATAAAAATGGGATCTATTTCCTTTAGTTAAGCACCAAAGTTTTTTTTAGCAAATACCCACTTGCAAGGTGAGTGACGAAAACCACTCATCATCTGCCCTTCAGATGTTATTATTATGGTCAAAAGATGGTGGAGTTGAAAGTATGACACCTGAGTAGCTGACGGTTCGATGATGCGTGTTTTGTTCACTCACCTAACAAGTGGATGTACAATATCACACTCATACTGAATTTGTCCCTAACTCCCTCAGGTCAGGGTTGTGGGCCCAAGGCAATGTTTATAGGCAAGTCAAAGGTGTGTTAAATGTCTCGAGGAAGAGGTATTCGTGTCTAACACCCTAAGAGGGCGTTTGGCAACCAGAAGCAGAAGTACTTCTGCTTCTAAAAAAAGTAGAAGTGCTTTTGTGAAGTAAAAAATAAGGAGAAGTTTGTATGGTAAACTCTTGACTTATAAGTCTAAAGCAATGATGAGTTATTAGTTATTACACGATACTCGAGGAGAAGCAACTTCTAAGAAGTAGAAAAGTAAAAAAAAATTGCTCCAAAAAGAAGCAACTTTTTTGCTTCTAGAAGTCACTTTCAAAATATCACCATACAAACTTTTTTGCTTTTTGACTTATATAAGTCAAAAAGCAACTTCTTAAGTGGTTGCCAAACGCCCTCTAAGAAAAAGGTTTTATTAGGGTTTTTGCATTTTGTTGCAGTCGTCTTCAACTCGTCATCGAGAACAAAAAGATCGGTCGAGTCGAATCGGTTCTTGAGTCACACTTAGAACGGAATCGGATCCATCCGCTTCCGATTGGAATCGTGTCACATTAGAAGTTGAGCGCGAGAGAGAAGAGCGGGAGAGAGGGAAGACAGAAGAGGTAGAGAGTCGACAAGAGAGAGAAAGAGCCACTCCAGACTCCAGAGACAAAGAAGACGTTTAAAGCAAAGCTTCAACAGTTAAGGAGTTCTTATCCAAAACCCTAATGGCAAGACCTAACGGTAGAAATAGAGGTACTAAAACTGTCTACATCAATCCTGAAAAACCCTAATTTTTTCAATTTTTTTTCCATTCTCTGTAATCTTTCTTCCTGTTTTGATATTGAACTGATTTTCTGCTAAAGTAAAATAATTTTTTCGAAGCAGGTCTGAAGAGACACAAATCACCAGAGATGACTGTAGCAAGCAAGCAGTCGAGGAAGAATGGCCGAACCGACCGTAAGGTTGCTCGTAGCCCATCTCCGAGTTCCTCAGGCATGGAAACTACTACTACTACTACTCTCTCTCTCTCTCTCTCTCTCTCTCTCTCTCTCTCTCTCTCTCTCTCTCTTATTTCAAACGTTCCAAAACTTTCAAACACAATCCTTGTAGAAAACCGAGTTTATATCATTTTTTTATCAGTAACTGAGTTTGGTATTTGATCAATGAAGTTTTGCTATTTGAATTTTAAGTATTGCAAATCGCAAAGTTTAACTTTCCCAAAGTAACACACTAATTAAGCCTCGGAACTGATGGAATTTAGTAAATCTCATTACTGAGTTTATTTTGTTGTTTTGTTACAGGGAATTCATCAGAGGAGGAACCTACGAGTAGTGTAGCTTCTGAGGAAATAGTGGTTCATAAGGAGCCCTCCATGTATGATAACTTGTTAAGGACATTGGGTTCGAGCAGTGATTCTTTTGCCAACTTCTATAAGAGGAGGTGAGTGATTTTTGTTTCAATAGAGATTTATTATGTTTACCAAAAAAAAAAAAATAGAGATTTATAATATAGTGCAATCATATTTAACCCCGGCAAACTTTACCTAAATGTAACTTCTCTTAAAATCTGTTATGTAAAAGTTAAGACCGATTTTTTAGTGGCTAGCTATAATCCTTTAAATTTGAATCACAAACTGAAAAAAAAAATTAATTGCATTATATTATTTGTGTAAGTACTACTATAAAGCAAATACATTAGTTTCAACAAAACACCACACAACGTTAATGATTCATACAAATATAATAGTCATCCAATAAGAAAATTATATTCATAATTATCAAAAAAAATTTATATTCATGAATATCTTAGTGGGTAGTTATCCAACTCCCTAAAGTCTTATTCCTGTTCCGTCCTTTTTAACTCGAAACATTTTTAAAAAGAAAATTGAATTTAACCACAGTAATTGTTATTCTTAACCCCTTACATAATCTAAAAACATTGAACATGAGTAGACTGATCAGAAAAAAAGAAGAAGAATAACACATTGAAGTAATTAAACATACGAAGTGCATGTACTGCACGCTAGTGTCTTTATCAATTTAGTTTAGTTATTTGAAAATTGTTGAATTTAGAGCTTAATTAGTATTTTGTGCTTATATATTATAGACAAAGGGAAGAAGAAGGTAAAAGTGATACAGAAGAAGATGAAGATGGTCACTCCACATCTAGTAGCTTGTCTGAAGGGGAGAATGAATCTGACGAGGAGGGTAAGATTATTTAACAGCGCTTATTTCCTTGATGTGTTTGGTAAGTACCTCTAGGCTCATTTCTGTTCATGTCGTCTAAAGATTTTTGTCTAATGGAACCATGGGCAAAAATGTGTTTGCCTTGTCACATAGCTATGATATTAAGTTTTTGGTCCTGTTATAAATTGAATAAGATCTTGAGTTTCAGACCAACATGTGATTAGGTCTATCAGTTATAGATAAACATGACTAAAGTAGGTCTATCACTCTATCATTTCTAAAATGGTTTATGAACTACTAATATTTCATTTCACAATTTATTACTTTCTGACCTAGGTAAGAATCTGTCCTCTACCTTTAATGGTTACTGAAATTTTTACCATGTCCATGAACCACTAATCATTTCAAGAAAACCAATTTGGTAGGCATAACCTTTATATTAAATCATGCGATTTTGATTTTCAAGCTGGAATCCCTTGTTTTATATTCATAGCATCAAAATAGAATGGGATGACCTTAACCTCATCCGATGATTTGTGGAAATAGTAGGAGAGTATTTGGTTGGTGGTCACAACGATGCTCTTTGTGGTTGTTAAGGTGGTAGGGTAGTAATGGTGTTGGTGGTGGCATTGTAACAGTTGAGTGTCGGTTATGGGGTGTGTGTGTGCCGCAGGGTTGAGGGTGGTTATGGTTCCAATGGCCTGCACAAGTTCATACTTTTCTCAGGTTCTTATTCTTCGTCTAGAAAGTAGGAATTAGTTAAAAGGGCGTGCTAATTCATGCTACAAGTACCATCTCTTGATGCCTTGATGCCATTCTCTGTAAATAGTGTTATTGTGCGATCACAAGGAATAATGAGTCAACTTTTCACCATGTTTTCTTTTTCGTTTATTGCTATTTGATATCTTGGAATGCATGACTTTTTTTTTTTTTTTTTTAATATGTTAAAAAAAGTTGTTCTTCAACATGACATTAGCTGTTTTCTTGATATTTGCTTCTTTCTTAGGATCTGAATCATCTGATAATGTGTCTGATCGGAGTAATTCAATGGAAGCTGATCTACAAAAACCTACCCAGTCTGACCTTATGGAGCAGAGTGAAGAAGATGAAACTGAAAACGATGATGAAACCTCTGATACAGATCAAGAGGATGACTTGGAAGTCAAAGGCCAAATTGATGTTGATGCATCAAAAATCACAAGGTGGGGGTCGACCGGGGAATGTCCCTCATCAATAGCTTTTGTAGGGTTTTCAAAGTTCATGTTTCCCAATGCTTTTAAAGCATTACCCTTGTTTATTTTTTTGTTTGATGAACACTCAATTTGTGGTCATATATACTTGTATGCAGGTTACCATGTGAATTTAGGCCAGTAAATTATTTTTCTTTTTGGTCTGTTTTTTTCCTGAGCGTGCTTCTTTCTTTTATTTCAATGGTTTAAGTGTGATATTTCTTTATGCAGCTCCTTCAACGATCACTTGGGGCATAAATTATCAAAAGCAGAGGTTGATGATTTGTCAAAAAAGAAGTGGAAATTCAAATGGGAGGTGCCTGCTGTTGACATTTCAATGTCTAAATGGATAGGGACAGGAGAGTGTTTTTTAAAGGTATGGCTATTGTTATTCATTCTTTGTTAGCAATATTATCTTGAAACATATTTATGGTATCTTTCTTCTTTTTTTATTTTATTTGCAGGATGTTGACAGTAGTTCTGGTTATGATCTTAAGCATAAATTATATAAGCATTGGTTGGATGTATACAAGAAAGCTGGAGGCAATGATTTCCATTCATCCAGGCAGAGACGGTTCTTCACTCTTTGTAAGTTATTTTTTATTTTATTTTATGAGCAGCTGAAATCCTTGTCACTAATATAAGGTCATAGAGGGTGTTTCTAACAGAAGGAAATTTTATATACCAGCATTTAACCCCTGAGACTAAATTTTGAATAGCCGTCATGATTAACACAATTCTAGATCCTATTCAATGTAGTTTTCTGACTTGTTAGAAAAGGTATATGGGTAGTTTTGTATTTTTCTTCTTCTTCTTCTTCTTCTTTTTCTTCTTCTTCTTCTTCTTCTCCTCCTCCTCTCTCTCTCTCTCTCTCTCTCTCTCTCTCTTAAACTTTTTTGGGTTACATCCGGTCCAGTTGAGATCAGTTCAATAGTTGAACTACCCAATCATGGTTATTATCCATGGTTTAGTGGTTTCCAAACTTAATTTGTTATCTTTCTTTTGGTATTTATAAAATAATAGTTTGCAAGTTTGCATTTTATCGGTACTGGAAATTTATAATCTGAAACCAACTCAATATAGCATGATTTGGCCTGGTTATTGTATTGATATGTTTCACATACGATTGATTGAGTTGCCTATAAAAAGATCTTTCCTGCTTTTTCAGGCAACAGCTATCGCGACATATTACACTGTAACAAGAAACCTTTTTATCTTAAAGGCCCGGAAGAAGACTCAGGTGTTATGGATGCATACATTATGCATGCTGTATGTGTCAATCCTTCTACATTGTTGCACTGCCCCAACATCTTACTCTATTCATATTTGGATGTTTTCAGCGTGTAATTTCCTTATTAGTGATACAGTTTCATGTACATCTTTTTCTCTTTTTTGTAGTTGAATCATGTGTTTAGAACTAGAGATGTTGTGACGAAGAACGAAGCGAAATTGGCCAAGCATCCAGAGAATATCAAAGAAGAAAACGACGAGGGGTTCCTTGATCATGGGTTTACTCGTCCTAAGGTTTGAGGTTTTTTTTTGACTTTACTTATGAAAAAGGTTTTGTTTCGAAAAACTTCTACATCTAAATGTATTACAGGATAGGGGGTTGTAGGACCTTGACATCCCAATTTATTATGTTTCAAGATTTCATTACGAGTCCCGATAAGCTAAGCACGAGCTTGCAGGCTCTAGTTTTGTGGCTGTTGAATGTTCCCACGCAAATACTAGTTGTTCCAGGTTTCTTTTGTTCAACATTTGTGTGGGAACTTCCAACAAGAGTAAAACTTGGTCTCTCTCTCTCTCTCTCTCTCTCTCTCTCTCTCTTAATTTTATGCATATCTTTCCTTTTTTATTATTTGCTTCAAACATGAAGTTTTTGAACAGTTAGTCAGTGTGTCATTTAGTCCTGTTGTGAATTAACTTCTCTGGGAAATATTTTAATAAAAAATTATTAGTATGCCTCTTTTCATTTTTCTAACTCTTAATAACGTGCCTTTTAATTTTGCTTGTTAAGCTCTACTTGCTCCAATATTAATTACAGAGATTCTTTTTATGATGTGGTCCTGCAGGTGCTGATCCTATTGCCACTTGCAAGCATTGCACTGCGTGTTGTTAAGAGGCTAATACAACTGACCCCTTCATCACACAAAGTATGGTCCTTTTCTCCTTTGTATTGTTTCCTTCATTTTGCTAGCAATGCAATAAACTTAGCTTAATTCCATTCGTACAGTTTAATTAATTCAGTTTCAACCCCCAACGTTTATTATTTCCTGTCTATTGTTATCGGCATTGTTTCCTCATTTTCTTCTTGTTGTTAGCCGATTACTCAAAATAATATTATTGAATGACTTCTTGAGGTACATATCTGTTGGTTTGAAAATGTAATGTCATAGAATACATTCCCTTTCAACCAAGAGTAGAGGAGCAATAATATGTTCAAAAGGCCAAGTCAAAGTGATTCACTTTGGATATTGACCCTCTCGAAGTTTCACATCCAAGAAAGAATATGGAATGGGAAAAAATCATAGTGGTGTGTTAGATAATCTCCCAGTAAGGCTTTTCCTTTCCCACTGCAATGGTACTTTAAATATTATAGAAAACTCAAATAGGGAACAAAAAGGTAATTGCAGAAAAGACATGTGGTCCCACAAATCTGTTATAAGTTCTGCTTATTGACTGGAAATGTCTGTCACTTTTTCATTATTTATTTGAAAAGGTATGTGGGGTAGATCAGTGAACATAGTCTCATCCATCATAACAATTTGGTTCATGCCAAAAATATGGTTAGACAGAGTTAGTATTATTCAGATTTGTATCCTAGAGTTTTTATAGTTCAGCAAAAACAGCAACATGATTAATTATTATAAACTATCAATTTCCTAACTTATTGACATTGTTCTAATGATTGTTTCAGGTTAATGTGGAGTACACTGATCGGTTCCTCGATGAGTTTGGTGTTGGGGAGGTTGACAAGAATGAGTTATCAAATGGTGTAGATGATGGTGAAACTTCAAAATCTCAAAAGTCTTCGAAACCTTCTGACTTTCAAGCTCTTTTTGGTGGGAACAACAATGATCACTTTATGATAGGCATCAAGTTTACTAGGTAATTAGTTTCTTACATTTGATAAGTTTACATATCATTGTTTTGAAATTTCCTGGCACATAAAAGTTTTATGTATATACTATTGCATAGAGACTCACCGACATACATAAATTGACCTGACATGTGAAGATAAAGAAGAATTGGATAACAACTTATTTATTCTTCATTTTGCTATTTTTTGTAGGAGAAGCATAAAGCTGTACAGTGACTTTTATTCCTCAGATATTATTGTTGCTTCTCCTCTCGGACTAATAACTGTAAGTATCATCGAAGTTTTATATGGCACAGTTTTATCAAATATCATTTACTGATGTTGCCTTCTTAAACATTTTTTTTTTGGTGCTTTTCAGAGTAAGGAACGTCGGATTTAGTATTTTTTAAAAAATCAAAATCAAGTTTGAATTAATTAACATTTAAATGCCGTAGTTTCAGTATTTGTATATAGCAGCCACTATGAGCATATTGAATTGTTAAATTTGTATAGATTTAAGTTAGCGACACTGTTATTTCAGCATGTTTCATCTGTCAAATCTGTTTTCTTCAGAAGTGATATTCCCATAATCCATGTGGTTTCTATGAATGTGATGTTATTGATCATATGAATACCACATTCATAGAAAACCTATTATTGAGATGGCTTTTTGTATACATCTACAGTACATGTTTGAAGTTAGTAGTTAGTACTGCAAATCTTGTTAAAGCTTGGAGAAGTGAATAATTTGTCATTAGAATTATGGGTCATGGTCTGTGGACCTGTCTCATGCCAAGGTCATATGATGTGTGTTCTTTGCTAGTTCTTGTGTATGTAACATCTACGCTTATATTTTTGTATTTTCTCCATATGGTTCTTCATATTTTTATTTTGCTCGAAAGAAGACCAATTTGTCCTATCAATGCATTTGTGTTTTGAAAAATCAGTAGCTCTTTTCATATAACCAATCTGATAATTGACAATAAACTTTCTTATTGGTTCTTGTCAGAAATTCGGGGAGGCAGAGGTTGAGAAAGAAAAAGATGTTGATTATCTCTCTTCTATAGAGGTATGTGATTTATATTTTGGTTTTCTTGTTTATGGAGTGACACATGTCCTTTAGCTTTGTTCTTATTAGCATTTTCTGATTAAATTCATGGATCCATTTAATGGTTTAACAGGTATTGGTTATTGATCATGCAGATGTAATATCCATGCAGGTATGACTTTCTAAGACACTATCTGGATGGTATTTCTTTTTTTCATAGAAAGTCTTATATGCAGAGATTCATGTATTCTTGTGTGGTTACTGTGCAGAATTGGTCCCATGTGAACACTGTGGTTGAAAATCTGAACCACATACCATCTAAGCTGCATGGAACTGATGTGATGCGCATTAGAAAATGGTGGGTTCTGATTTTTTTTAATTGGAACCACCATCTCCTTTGGTTGTTTATTTGTTTGCCATGATTTCTTATGTTGAGAGAATCATATGCAGAACTTCATTTTTCAGATTTTCGAGTTTATTACTCTATATAGTGGTTATTGATTGTTAGTACTTTCACACAATGTATTGGATAAAAATATTTACTTTTACATGACGTGGGATGCTATTCATAACAGCAAAAAATTGTTAGATGCAAATGGAACTTTGTTTTCAATGCCAACTTGCATAAATTTGGTTTTGAGTTCCATAAGTTAGAATGACCTGATTCTTTTGTTCTAACTTTATTTCATGCTTAGGTATCTGGATGGATATGCAAAGTTTTATCGGCAAACAATATTGTTAGGTTCTTTTCCAAACCCAGGTAAGTGAGTTTTTCCTTATTGTCAGTACAGTTGTATCTTATTCTTATTAAATGCTTTTTGAAAGGTTTTCTGCATCTTTTTTTTTTTTTTTTCCTTTTGATGTATGTTGAATAGTTAACATGCTAATACATTTGTATAAATCAAAAATAGCTCACTGTTTACATATTCGTATGAGCAAAGTTCTAGAAATTGATCACATTTTTATCTATGGATGCACTGTAAGAGAATGATCTGATGAGTTTTCTCATCTCATTGAGAGCAATTGAAACGGTAATGGTGAACGGGGGCTGGATAAAAAAAAAATGTATTGGGTGGGCATATGTTGAGTCATTTCTTGCCACACTAAGCCCTCCTAGTAACCTTTAAAATAATTAATTATGGGATTAAAATTGATTATGGGCCAATTTTGATAGAATAAATCGTATCAATTGTAGGCGCATAATCAATTAATTTAAAGGTTAACAAATGGGACCTAAATGACAGATGCTGATGTGGCCCTTATGGATTGAGTCAACAGATGAGGATGATTTTCTCATAATGGAGATTATACCAGAAAATATTCATCCTTTCTGAAACTTATAGGGGTATAAAATGTAGAGTTCATAATGGTCAAATAAATGGTTCATAAATATTTCAATTTGTTATCTGCATTTAGTTTAAACCCATGGACCCATGGTGGGCATTCCATCCTCTAGAGAATTATCTGTTGACTCATTTTCCTACGGGTCACATGAAAGTGCTATTTAGTTTGTCTAAAAAAGTCAACCTTTCGAACCCTTCTGTGTAACTTGTCAGTTATCAGTAAAAGTATATTTGTGAATATAATGTGGCCAAAAGAGTATGACCCCCCATGGTTACTGGCATATGAACATTTTGATATTATAGAATAACAGAACAACTTGTTCATTTATTTTTTTGAACAATCATCTACTTTTTTCTTATTTCAGACATAAATGCACTGTTCAATCAACTTTGTGTGAACTACCAAGGAAAGGTGCGTTTATGAGTTCTTCCTGGGTTTGATTTCTTACTTCTTATATGATTTACCTTCTCTAAAGAAAGCATAAAAGAATTGGACTAATAGCTTAGAAGCTCTTGTAGTTCTTGTTGTTTTATCATTTATATCTGTATTGTTTCCAGGTGAAGTTGTTAACTGAATATAAAGGTGTTCTTCCAAAAGTACTGCTTCAAGTGCGACAGGTATGTTAAGCCTTTGCTAGTTTTGAATGTTTTTGTACCTAAGCACGTGTCAAGTTGTTAATACTTAAATGAGCAGTTTATATGAGGCTAGATCACTTTGTAGTGATGAATCCTTTTCATTATAACATTCATAGATGCTTAAGCTTATGGTAGCACCTGATGTGCAACACATCAGTTTTGACTACATGGTGGACGCCAATGTTTCACTTTTCCTCCTTTTTACGCTTTGCTTGATTGACTCTGGACTCAATCATGTGTGCCAAACATTTTGAGATGAGATAAACACTCTATATTGCTCCTTTTTTGTTCATGATATAAATAGAGATGATCTATGTGGAACTCGAGACAGAAGAGATGTTACTTAGGTTTGTTATGGATATTCTCGTTAAAATTTTAATTTTGTTTGACACTTCTGTTATCTCATGTCATATTTTTACTGTCGACTCTATTTTATACTATTCGTTATTATTTTATCTGCATTACAGTAGGAATTCTTTATGTACTACTTCCACAAGTTTCAAACACATTTTATTTGCTTAGTTCATTATTTATGTTGTCCTTGTTTTCCATTTTTGTTCTTTTGCTTAAATAGATCTGTTCTCTTAACCATCAAGAAATTACCTACCTGTTCTGCTATTTGAATTGCTTTAATCTTGATGCTGTAAACATTTTTCTTACGGAGCGTAAATTTACAAATTCTACAGGTTTATGAGCGCTTCGATTCCACTTCAATTGTTGATGCTTCTGATGCCCGCCTTGATTACTTTGTTAAGAAGGTCAGTTTTAATAAATTGTCTTGGTATATTGGTCTTCAAAATGTATCTCATGCATGTAGTGTTTTGAAGTGGTACCCTCCATGAGTTTTAATGAACTGTCTTGTGGTTCAACTATTCTATACATATTTTGTGTGGGGCCACTGAACTTTTTATGCTTGGCTTTCTCCATGCAGAGTCATCATGTAATCCCCTACTTCTAACAAAAGTTGCTGGCTGAATTTTCTTTCCAGTTTTTTCACACGTAGAACGCATACCAGTCGTATACCCATTGTTTTCATTTTCTCTGATTGAGGCATCGAATATGATGAGTTTCCTAATTGCAGGTGTTCCCCAAGATAAAGGATTCTCTTGAGGTATTTTCCTTTAAAATCGTATACTAACTGCTTTGGTTGATAAATTAGTCTAAATCCTTTTCTCACTGTTTCTGTTGCTGTCGTTTTCTATTTCTTTTTGTTTTTTCCCAGGGTGGAACTATGCTATTTATCAGTTCTTATTTTGAGTTTGTCCGGATAAGAAATTTTTTGAAATCTCAGAATGCTTCCTTCTGCATGCTTGGGGAGTAAGAAGCTTTCTGTACTCTTGTACTTTGTAAATCGTCATTTTGAGGTCCTTCAATGTTGGGACTAATATGTAGTTGGATCTTTCTAATTTGGTACCAAAGATTTCCTTGTATGGATATGTAATTGCATCTTAATTCTTTACTTTTCCCAATTTTAGGTACACAAAACAGAGTGATATATCTCGTGCACGAGTTTGGTTCTTCGAAGGAAAGCGGAAGATCATGCTTTACACAGAGAGAGCTCATTTCTATCACAGATATAAGGTTCTTTTGACTTCTCTAAATGCTTTTTTATTGAAACCTTGCTGTTTATGAAGACCCGACACTTGCCATGTTTCAAACTTCACGTTTAAAGTGTAAATGCCACATTTATGATGTAGCAGAAAAGATAACATGTTAACATCTTATATGAACTGTGCAATTATTAGTTGAAAAACAAAAACATGTGATGCTTATTGATAAACAGAAGTACACCACCTACAATACTAGAGTAGCTAAAGGATAAGACAAGTAATTGCTTCAGGATATAGAACTGTCTTCACTGCTTCTGCAGGTACTTACATGGTCGACTGATTCAGTTTATCAATTGATGGCCCCAACCAAGATATTCTGGCTTTTAGGTTAAAAAAAATATCAACCAATCAGATTCATTTAATGTAAACAAAATTCTAGTGTACTACAATCTGATTCCACAATTCATATATTTGTTCTTATCCTTCTAGAAGGGTTTTATATATAAAAGAAAAACTGCATCTGCCTTGTTAGTTTTTCAGTTAATTAGTTATCTTCTACTACTTTGTTTACTATTTATGTTGTTTTCTATTGGTGACCAGATTCGTGGCATAAAGAATTTAATCATCTATTCTCTTCCAGAAAGAAAAGAATTTTACCCTGAGGTACAATCTTTATCTGATCCCCACATCTCACTTTGTTTCTGTTTTTTCCTTTTGTCCTTTTTGTGGCATCTATTACATCTGTCTGAATCCTTTGGCCCTACATTGTTTTATTTCTTCAGATTGTTAATATGCTTGAAGGGTCGGAAAACATGACTTGCACTGTTCTTTTTTCTCGCTTAGATCAGCTACGGGTATATTTCTCACCCTTGGCATAAACCAACATTTGAAATTATCAACATTCTATTCAAAATTGTGTAAGTTTTGAGGTCTAGAAATGTGACTTTTTACGTTCTTTTTGTGATGTTTTAGCTTGAGAGAATTGTTGGATCTACCGCCTCGAAAAGATTGATGTCATCAGAGAAGAGTATTTTTGTTTTCTGTTAGAAAAGCATTCCTTGAACAGGAAAGCAGAGAATTGTCTAAATCGCAAGCAGCGGGAATCAACAAGTCAAAATAATCAAGAACGGAGATGATTGTAACACTGCTTGCTTTTTTAAGAAATTGAGGTCTATTTATTTATTTGTTCTTCCAAGTTCTTCCGACTCTCGATCGAAGGAGTGGTTTGGAATGACTTCCTCTATAATACCAGTTCGGAGGCAGTTGAACGTGGCATTTTTAAAGTTCTCAGTGACTCCAATGGCCTAATAATTTAGCTAAAATAGCACTTGAGATCATGGAACTTGCTAAAGTTGGGGAAGCAGTTTGTTGCAGTTGAAGTGAATTGTGTATTTTAGCAATTAAGTTAATGTTAGTAATTTTTTTTGGGTAAGAACGTTAACTAAATTTTGAGAGCAATGCAATTGAGGAAAAAGTATGTTAATCTTTGTTCTTTATTCTTCTTAATTTTCCAACATTTACACTGATGTTTCTTCTAGAACTTTTGAAAAAGAAGAATTTTGTTTAAGAAATTAAAGTGTTCTTTGGATTATGGCAGATTGATGTTATCCCAACCAAGATTTGGGTTCTATTGCATCCCTTCTTTATTGGTTTGTTATCATCTGAAATTGCATGTTAAAGGAGCAGTTCGGCATTGCGTCACAACTACTAGGGGACAAATATGTTGGATATTTTCATCCACCTTAAATCGTTTGCAACATGTTTCATTTTTACCTATTTTATTCTTACACTTCACTTACATGTGTATTTGTGCGCTTGTGGAGATGATCCAATGGTTGAGTTTCTGCAACAATGACCTTCTCATCATGTTGGTCAAAAATGATTTAAGCATAAATTTTTAGGGGGCTGATAGCCCAACTTTTTACTAGATTATCCCCCACTTGCTAGTTTCTATAGATTTGACTATACAAAATGGCTTGGGCACATTTTGAAAGTGATTTGTCAGGTTTATAGAACCAATAACCAACAAGTCCCAAATAATTGTGTTGATTTATTCACAACTAATTTTTTTTTCAATAATACCTTTTGGACCGACCATTTTAGGTAAGCATCGGGCACTACTTTTGTTAAGTGGTCGGTCCAAACAGCATTGTTGTGTTTATATTTTTTTAAGTGTTTGATGATTTTTATCTCAATTTGTGTTTTTTGTACCGAAATTTGGGGGTTCATTGATCCTTGGATAGTTGCACCCCGCAGGTTGGTAGTTTCACTCTTCCTTCTCTACTCTGTCCATTGAGAGCTGTATTAATATCCACCAATTAGTGGTGTTTTTCCTCTTACATTTGGCTCATAAAAAAATAAAATATAAAGTGATAGAGGAATTTGAGTGAACCGAGTTATCCGAGTCAGAAAGGCGGCAATCAGGTCAAAGTCAAACCAAATAAAAGCCTCCCTGAAAGAACTACATAAGCTGTTTTCGTTTTGAGAAGGAAAACAAAGAAGCAGAGAAGCCATGGCTGACAACAATGAAATCCCCGAAGACGCCAATGAACGTAAAGTCTTTCCTTCTGGTTTTTTTTTTTTTTTTGCTTCTCTTATTTTAATGTTCCACTGGTTTTGATGATTAATATGTTTTTGTTTTCTCGTGTTGCAGACTGCCCAGGTCCTCAGTCGGACTCTGCTGGGAAATCCGACGCTTGCGCAGGTTGCCCTAATCAAGAAGTTTGTGCAACTGCTCCCAAAGGCCCTGACCCAGGTTCTCTCTCTACACTTTTTGCCCTAATTGTTTTTTTTTTTTTCTATAGGACTTCAATTTGATTTTTTTTTTTTTGGAAGTATTAAGGTTTCTTAGAAGGTTTTAAGTTCTCTTAATTTCATGAATTTTATGGCATATAGATGATTCTATTTCGTAGAGTCCAACCTTACAGAATTGATGACTACTTGTTAGTGGATTCGATAATTCTACTGTTGAAGGCCTTTTATATAAATGAACTTATTAGTGTTTGTGTGAACATTTTTAAGGAATATGAAGTTCTTTAATTGGGTGTAATACAACTCATAGAGCTCAATATGATTAATTGGTGGCATGTACTGAAAACTTCAAACAAAATTTGTATATGAATCATATGATCAATATGCTTTTGAGGGTACATGATGACATAATGTTGCGGAAAAACAAAGATGATCACTAAATTACACAATTTATGTAGCTTTACAGTGTGCTTATTTCGTTGGCAATGGGGATCTAGAGCTCTTCCACTGCATTCTAATTGCAGAGGAATGCCCTATTTCCAAATTAACGAGGGAAGTCAAACAAAACTGAAGGCAATATTGTTTCGGAGGCAAATTCAGTTCCGAATTTTGGGTCACGGAATGCCGCATAATTAGGTCTGGTACCAACACATTGAGGATACAATTGGAGAGGCATCATTCACCGACAAAAATAAATTGATTGGAATTGAGTTTGACTTCAAATTATGTGGTGTCATATGGGTGTTATTCTTATGCTCGCATCATGAAAATTACCATCGAGAAACTCTCAAGTGCATTCTGAAGTCTCACTTGTCATCTCAAGCCAAGTTGCATTGATGAATTGTGTTTTATGTCTTTTCTTGTAATATGGTTTCACATTGATCCTACTTGAATCTCCTTGACATCTTATTGGATGATTGCTCAAGTTCCTTAGGACCTTTTATTGGAATGGGTTTCCTGAGGAATGTATATATCACATAGAAAAGAAGGAATCTTTCATCTTTTAGTTTATGCTCTATGTTTGTGTTTGCAGACTTGGTTGCAATTGCAGAACGGATGGCCACTGTGAGGCACAAGATACTGGTTTTATCCGGGAAGGGTGGAGTTGGGAAGAGCACATTCTCTGCGCAACTTTCATTTGCACTAGCTGGTATGGACCATCAGGTGGGCCTCCTTGATATCGACATTTGTGGTCCCAGCATCCCAAAGATGCTTGGTCTAGAAGGCCAGGACATCCATCAGAGCAACCTCGGCTGGTCTCCTGTTTATGTGGAGTCCAATCTCGGTGTTATGTCCATTGGGTTCATGCTTCCTAACCCAGATGAGGCTGTGATATGGAGAGGTCCTCGCAAGAATGGAATCATCAAGCAATTCTTGAAAGACGTCTATTGGGGGGAGCTCGATTATCTAGTGGTGGATGCACCTCCTGGGACCTCCGATGAGCACATCTCAATCGTCCAATTTCTCCAAGCAACTGGGATCGATGGTGCAATCATTGTTACCACTCCACAGGAGGTATCCTTGATTGATGTTCGAAAGGAGGTGAGTTTCTGCAAGAAAGTTGGAATTCCGGTACTGGGGGTTGTCGAGAACATGAGTGGGTTGCGCCAGCCATTGGCAGATATCAAGTTCATGAAGGTAACCGAGACAGGAGAGGAGACAGATATGACGGAGTGGGCAATGAAGTATATGAGAGAAAATGCTCCAGAAATGTTGAATTTGATAGCTGGTACTGAAGTTTTCGATAGCAGCAAGGGTGGTGCTGCGAAGATGTGCATGGACATGGGAGTTCCATTTCTTGGAAAGGTTCCCATGGATCCTCAGCTGTGCAAGGCTGCTGAAGAAGGCCGTTCTTGCTTCACCGATCAGAAATGTGGGGCCAGTGCACCTGCACTTAAGAGAATTATAGAGAAACTGGTGGCAGATCACACGGTGTCAGGGACCATGATGGACGATGGCGCATAAGCAGTTCTCACAAGAGTACTTCCTCTTTGTAGAACACTTTTGTTTGATTTATTTACTTGGTTTGTTTCTAACTTCCAAAAGTATAAATTCATAATCCTTTTTCTTTTTTCTTTTCTTTTTGAGATTTATAGAGTGCATGAGTTGTATCGATGATATGATTAATGTATATGTTCTCTTCTATTTTTTCTTGCAAGAAAATAACCTGATGTTTCATGCAATCGATGGGTCTTGTTATTGTCATAACTTTTCATCAATAATTAGTTGATCTTGATCAAGATTTTCACAGGTGTAGGTATCAATTTGTTTCTGTTTTGATGGGATACTACTTTATGGATCTAATTGACTTGATTATGTATTTATGTAGTTATGCTGCGAGGAATTTTGGTTTGAATATTTGTTATTTGTCAAATATATCTTGTCATTTAGTGAAAAATTTTAGGCTAATATTTTCAAAATTGAAAATATATTCTGTCAGAGAGAGAAAGCTTGAGCAAAGGTTTCTTAGAAAAGCTATTTTAGATCCTAGAAGAAACATGAGAAAAGGTTTCTAACTGAAACTTTAGTCATAAAATAATAATGTAGTGCTCGAGATAAAAGATGCATAAACTTAAAGACTCGACTCTTCGCATTGAAGGTGACAGTCATAGTCAATGGATTTGATACAGTTAATGAGTGTGGAATCTGTGGATACATGCCTCAATTGCAATCCATCTTCACCTATTCATTAGTTACCATTAGTTTGCAGCTAAACAAAATATAAAACCTCCATTTTCTCACAAGAGAGATTCTCTCCATATATAACTATAAATTATGTGGAGGGGGAACAGGCAATACAAGCTAACAAGAGAATGGCAGAGGAAGCACCATCATCATCACCATTAATGAAGCAGCTCCTCTTGAACTTGCAAGCTTTCCCCTTGTTGCAATGCATCATTTGCTTCTGCTTTTGCTCTTTAACTTTCTGTTGTTGTTGGTGGTGCTGTTGCTGTTGCTGTTTGTTCTTCTTCATGGGTTCCTCCACCACCTTATACACCATTTTTATTTTCTCTTCTGCCTTCACTCTCTATGACCCAATTCTCTGCAGGATATATAAATCAGCTTTCAGTCACTCTTCTATGACCCAGTACTCTGCAGGCTATATAATAATTCTGCAATGGGCCGGCAAAGCTACTCATTTATAAGCATTGGATGTATCTAAAGCCTCTGGGAGCTGAACAAGGCAGTCCTTGTCTCCAGTGAGAGGTCTTCATGTGCGTGCTCTGCCTGTGTGAGCCCCACAGTAGTCAAAGGCTTTTACATCCCATTTACTTCACCACAACATTGAGCCCCTTACGGCTCATTATTTTTGGCTAGCTAGATAGTTGAGGCAGAGACATGTTTGAGTCTGCATCATTCGGATCTGTTGCTGAGTTAACTTGCTTGGTTTGGAATCGGACGATTCAGACTGAAAACACAAAAAAGCGATACGAAAACAATGAGTCGACTAATTAAGACCGAGCTTGAACGAGTTTCGCCTATTAAAGCAGTGGTTAAAGATAATTGAACAAAAAACATGCTCAACTTTCCCGAGTTTTGCTTGAATCAAACTGAATTAGTGTAACTCGATCTGTTTAGTATACAACTAAAGTGTGCTTAACTCGGCCAAGTTGTACACTGAGGCCTGATTTCTTTGGTTCGATAAGATGGGACTTGACAAGCGAAAAGATGGGAAGCGGCTCACATGTGGCTCACGGTTCACAATTGGCGAGCCATTTGAGTTAGGATTTGGGAGTCAAGGATACCATGGATAGATAGGAGAAGAATTGTCGGAAATCTATTCTTCATAGAACATTAGAACATGGAAGGGTGGGCTAGGGAGATAAATGCTTTTTGTTGTATATGAAACAGGGAGAGGGAATGGGTTAAGGGTATGAGTCCATAATTCTGAACATGGGACGGTCCATAACTTGAAAAATGGGATGTCGGGCACTTGGGAGATCAGGTTCATTTGCTGCTCTGTAAGAGTATTAATTTGACCACTTCATAGTCCAAATCATGTTAATATTTGTGGTTCTGCTGCCTCCAGTGATCTCCTTGGTGATCAATTCAGGGTCATTTCATAAAGCTATTGTGAGCCGTGTCCATTCCATTTGAATGAATAAGCTTCAATACGCATTTGCGTATCTGATGGACCTATTTACGCCGAACACATTTTTTTACAATAACGACAGCCTCATCTCTTCCAAAATGCATTTCTTTCGGTGGGATTTTGTTCACCGATGGGTGGGCAAAACCACAACTTCTAAACTGTGTGTGTTATAACGATGTGTGTTGACCATATAATGCTAAGGGATGTGATTGTGTGATTTTTCTTACCCACCTTACAAGTGGGGAACAAAAATTAACACTCCATTTCTCTCAAGATCATTACAAAATACAAACACGTGTCATTTGCGTAAAACTTTTGATGCAAGAATAGGTGGACGACATTTGGCATATTGTACAGTTAAAGTGGGTCCTACTGTTCTTGCCACATCTACTCCAATGAAGGTTGCTATACGGTGACTATTGTCTTGATGCGCGCCTCGTCATCCAAAGAAACCTCCTTCATCTCCCAGTCTAGTCTATGATGCACAGTTCTTCAGAGAGTCCACTCGACCTACTTTCTCTTTATCTCTCTTTCCTGGAGCACCCAAAGCTACAACTACAAGCAAAGGGTGAAAAACAATAGAACCTTCATTTCACTGTGTGCTATTTTCACTTTTTCTCTCTCGTCCCTTTTCTTCACCAAAAAATCTCAATGTCAAAATCTACAGTATGGGTTTTATTCCCCATCTCTTTCTCTACCGACCCATCTCCATCTTTGCCCTATCTTTCATTCTGTCTTTGTCAATCCCCGATTTACTCTAAAACAGTTTATTCTGTTCTTCAATAATAAGTCGCGTCAATTTCTAAATCCCAAATATGGGTATTTTTCCCTCTTTTCTCTTCTCCAAAACCCACATCTTCTTTGCCCCTCTCTCTCATTTTTTATTGAGCTAGACCAGTTTTCTGTTCTTCCTTTTCTTTTTTCTTTTTCTTTCTCTGAACGATGTATTTACCCGAGAAGCCAAGGCCGGTTGATTTCTATAAAGACGAAGGAAGAGAGATGATGATGGAAGTAGTCAGTAATGGAAGTTTGCAATCTCAGCAACAGCAACAGCAACAACAGATGATTATAGGCGAAAGCAGTGGAGAAGATCATGAAGTGAAAGTGCCAAAGAAGCGAGCAGAAACTTGGGTTCAGGAGGAAATTCGGAGCCTAATCAGTTTTCGGCGAGAAGTCGATGGTCTCTTCAATACTTCAAAATCGAACAAGCATCTCTGGGAGCAAATTTCGTCCAAGATGAGAGAAAAAGGATTTGATAGGTCACCAACTATGTGCACGGATAAATGGAGGAATCTGTTGAAGGAATTCAAGAAGACAAAGCACCAGGACAGAGGAAGTGGTTCGGCAAAGATGTCGTATTACAATGAACTCCTCGAATTACTCGAAGAGAGGAAGAAAAATGCACCTTACAAGAGCCCACCAACACTTTCCAAAGTGGATTCCTACATTCAGTTCTCAGATAAAGGTATTGAGTTTTCTCCTTGGGGTTATTGTTTCTGCATTCTTAAGCTACAGCTTCTAATTTGAATGGTCTTATAATTTGAATATGATCATGCAATGTTGGCTTTTTATATAAGTTTCCTACTTTCTTGGATTGAGTATTCTACTCAGTGGATTTTTGTATATCTATTTCTTTTTTTGTGGATATAAATTATAATTCATTGCCGGACAAGCTTTTAGCATGAATAATTAGAAACCAGTGACTCTACTTGCTTTTTGATCTTATAAAGCTCAGGTTCTTCAGTAATCCTTGCCGAACAACTTCTCCAAAATCTCCATGTAAACTTTCTGGGAGCGTTGCAATCTTATTCAATTAAGTAATAGGAGGTCCCTACTACATGATATTTTTATAAACAACTAAACTAGAACTAAAATGGAGACCTACTAAAAATAGAGAACCTAAAAGAAGTGCCAGGTATTTTATACTGTATATACCTCTAATACCCCTCTACAAACTCAGGATGGCCTAAACGAGAAGCTATAGTCTGGCTGCAATGGTTCCGCTGCAAAGAGCTGCAATGCTCAGTTGCAACAATAAAGACGATCATGCAGTCAAAAGAGAAGAGAAATACAAATTAATCAAGAGAGAAAAGTTGCAATAGACATGCATAGTGTGGTTGGCAAAGAGGAAGAGTAGTAATCAAGAGAGCAAAAAGAGAAAGACAAACCATTTCACACAAGTTTCACGATATAGTTGTGTTATGCGTTGTGTTATGATCATGTAGTTGCAATCTTATTCACTTAATTAAAAAGGTCCCTACTGCATGATATTTCTAGACAACTAAACTAAATTAAAGAAGAAACCGACTAGAAAGAGGAAATGTAATCAAAAGAGGAAACCTAATCAAAAGAGGAAAGTAATAAAAGAAGTGTGAGGTTTTCCCTGTACACTGCATATGCCACTAAAACTCAATTTGTTCCAGCTGGTTTTGTGCATTTGATTTGCATGCTAGATTTCAAAATTTATAAACCTCTGCAGTGAGATGTCAGTAGATTTTTGGTCTTCTTCACCATTTCTCATTCGAATTCATTGAACTATAAAGAAACATGTCAGATTTCAAAGTTTAGAAACCTGTACTTCTTTCTAAAGTCTGTTGATTGGTTTGCTAATTCATTGGGTATAACCTTACCTGCATGTCTAAATCCACCTACAATCGTTAGTTCTCACACTTTGTTTAGTTCTGCAAGTGGATTTGAGGATTTCTACTGCCTGAACTTTTTTGGTTTTAAATTCATTTATGGAACTTGATGTGCTGTTTGTCGTCGTTCTGAGAAGTTTGATATCAGTTCT
Source organism: Macleaya cordata (assembly GCA_002174775.1). Taxonomy (NCBI): domain Eukaryota; kingdom Viridiplantae; phylum Streptophyta; class Magnoliopsida; order Ranunculales; family Papaveraceae; genus Macleaya; species Macleaya cordata. Next base: position 2,672,325 of record MVGT01000438.1, on the reverse strand, counting down.
AACAGATGTTTGCCTGTTGTTGCTTAGGTCTTGAGGACGCCAGTATTCAATTTGGATCTGTGGAAGGTATGGTACTATTTTTCGGTTGAAAACATTTTTTAAAGTATTATTTTCAGGTTTAGGGTTTGAATTTTCTATCTCATTTATTTGTCAACTACTAGTAATTTAATGCTATACCACAAGGGCTCAACGTTTACCATCCAGGATCACGATTCTTCTGACAATTTTGAAATCCTTTCTTATTTTTCTTAAACGTTGTTGTTAAGTCTTAAAGAACCAATGGCTGTGTTCTGTAGTTGAATCCCATAGTTTACCTTTTCTCCTTATATTCTTTTCTATTCTAGCCATAATTTCATTTCTAAAGAAAGAGGAACAAACACATCTTAGGGACACTTACTGTAGAGTCAGTGGGTGGTAAAAAGAAAACACAAATGCTCTCGCTGGCCTATAATTGTCAATTTTTTTTTTTAAAACGGGAAAGAATTAGAAGAAAGAATAATGATATAAAGCTATATAATCATTTCCGTGATGTGAGTTATATCACCTTTCAGTTTTGAACAGCTTCCAACTTTGCGTTTCGATGTTCTCAAGTATCTTACCTTTAATTTCTTAGTAAATAGAAGCTGTTTTTGCATGGTCTACAGCTAGTGGCAGGTCAAATCTGAATCTCGAAAGGCGTTTAGATCATGATGGGCACCCTCTTGCCATCACTGCAGCTGATGCAGTTGCAGCCAATGGAGTTCCTCCATGGAATTGGAGGGTGAATCCTGAAAACTGTAAGTATTGTAAATCATCTGTGGAAGTGCAAACTAATATTCCATTGTTGATTTTCTTTAGGATGAACCAATTCGTTTATGTTGTGCCTCAAGCAGCCCATTTATTGCTAGAAGGATCATCCATTGCTTACGCAATCTATTTCCAGTTGTGATAGCAGTTTATGCCTCTGCTGAAAATTGAGTTTTATAAAAACACTCTTATGGTTACCAATCATCAAAAGAAAAAGAAACAGAGTCTTAGGGATCATATTATATAACATATTATGTGATGACTTATTGGTGTTAATGATTGTTGTAACGGTTTATAAAATGGTTTTGAATTATTGTACGAGCTCAATTTTTCAAATCCACATATTGATGCATTTGGTTTGAGAGGATCGATTGTTCTTCAATGATAAAATCCTTTCTGTGGAGAATTTGGTGCTGAAGATTAAAGGCCTCGTATTCAAATGGGCTCCTGTTCACCCTCTCTTCAAGGAATTCACTTCTTGAGACTGCATTCTATTGTAGTTTTATTTATTTTTTCCTTTCTTAATTTTTCTCTTGGCCCTTCCTAGGAGGGTTTTTTCTCTTTCTCCCCTATTCTACTCTTCTTCTTTTCTAATAAAATTGCTTTTCTGATCAGAAGAGAATAAACTTTTCACATCCATTCATCCATTCAGGCAGCTCATTTCTTTTTTTGCTTCCATTGTGGCAGGTGGGGAGAGCAACTCGTATGGTGGGAAGGTTATATCAGTAAAATGGGGTGATTTTACTAGAAAAATTGGTATAGATGGCACAGCAGATGCGATCAAGGAAGCAATCAAATCTGCTTTTGGATTAAGAACCAAACGTGCATTTTGGTTAGAGGATGGGGATGAGGTTGTTCGGAGCCTTGACAGGGAAATGCCATTAGGAACATACACTCTGCACCTTGACGAGGGTAACTCTAAACTACTCTTCTGCGTTCCTCTTAATCATAAATCTCTGAGAGTATTAATTTCAACTCTTTTGTTTCAGGATTGACAATAAAAATCTGTATCTATGATGAGTCCGATCGCATACTGATTCGTACTGAAGAAAAAACTCTATACACCGAAGATGACTTCCGTGATTTCCTTGCCCGTCGTGGTTGGACTGGTCTTAGAGAGTTGAGTGGCTTCAGAAGCGTAGATATTCTGAACGATCTCCGGCCTGGGGCAATGTACCAAGGTGTGAGACTGCTTGGTGACTAGGTATGCCAACATTTAATTCCTATGATAAAACCTTTGTGCATTTGAAAATCATCTATTCACACTGTTGATAAGAAACAAACGTGTGTTAAAAAAAAAACTAACTTAAAAATAGTACTCCCCATTCACCAGATATTCTGGTGAGGGTGGCTTCTTTTCTTTTTTTTATGGGAAGGTTGCTCTTTAAATGTTGTTTGTTTGTGTAAGAAAGGAAAAGACCCTTCTTTTTTTCTGGCATCGTGTTCTCATTTCATGGTGCCAAAGTTATCCCATTTTTGTAAATAACATTCTGTGTATATTAATGAACTTCTTTTTATGGATAGACTATCATTCTGTTCCCTAATTTCCCTATCCAAAAGCTGATTGATTACTTGAGTTTGATCTGATTATGGGTTCATCTTTTCAGTTTGAAATGTTGGAGATAACAATTGTTTTCTGTACTCTACTTTTGCGTTCTCAGTTAGTCGTTATTCATAGAGTTTCATTTTCTGCTTTGTAAGCTATATTATGTTACTTTGGATGATGTTTGTTTTGTGTCTGCAACCTCCAAACGATACAAGAAGTCTAGGTAATCAGATCTGATTGGAATATCATAACCATCTGATCTGTGTAAGTGTTCGTATGGATTTGACTGTGTATCAGATCTTTGTGGGGGGATCCAAATACGGTGGTTGAGAACTACAAGTGCAACTTTGGCCGGCCCAACCCAATCCTGGGCTGCGCTTGGGTTGGTGATGGTGATGGTGATTTCCCACGTTTGGTTGGGCTTCCGATCACCAAACGTCAAATGTGATTAATTTCATTGCTGGAAGTGAAACTTGGAGCCACTTTCAGAAATTGAAAGCCATTTCATTACTGAAAGTGAAACTTGGAGCCACTTTCAGAAATTGAAAGCCATGGGCCATAGAGCCTTTGACCTTCTGCAGTTCTAACCTCTTCAGATAGGGCCGGCTTGGCTCCTAATAATGCTAGAGCAAAAACCAAGTGTCGACACTATGGGTTCATATTATATGGTCATGAATGTTCAAATTTGGTTGATGATAGAGCTCTTCTAAATTTTCTTTGAAACTTCTCTGTCTAGATTCCCCTCTATTTAAAGGAATATAAGACAAAGCAAATGACGTGAAGAAAAAACTGTTCGGAGAAGAAAAGAAAAGATGGCATGTAACATACGTCTCAGAAAAAAGAAAGAAAATTAGATAAGATCAGGGTCTGGATCATGGGACCCTTGGTTTTGACCTAAATAACCAGAGCACAGATCGAGAATGATAGCGAGAGCGTTAAAGCACGAAGTTTCAATGCAGGAGCATTACCTTATACCGAGAATGATAGCGAGAGTGTTCAATTGCGAAGTTTCGGTGTAGGAGCATTACCTTATTGGTGATGCTAGGTTTACCGAAAAGTTTACAGAATTTCCTACTAAAAGCACACGATTGATGCATATCATTTTGGGATTGACGCGAATCACAAAGGTATGTGAAAAATAGTTCCACCGTCGAATTAGTTTTCGGTAGAAAATTATGTAAGATTTAAGTTTAGCATTATCTTTACCTTATATTTAATAAGGTTTTAAATCTTTTTGACAAAAGAATATTCGTACTCTTCATTTCAAAGTACCGGTTTAAACCCCAATCGTGGTCCTTTAATTTAAGTTAAGATGTGATAATGATTGATGATTTATCCTATCAAAAAAAAGATTGATTATTTATGAGTAGATTTTAAACTAGTCCTGAATCCTGAAATAGTAGTGCTCACTTCTTCTCATAACAACTCTCCCATAACTAAATTATTAAGCTTGAGGTCCCAAACTTCGACCACACAAAGGGCACACCTCAACAGTACGCCCGCCCTCGCTGTACACATGCCACTAGTGTCAGCTTAAAAGTACCCATTTTTTTAAGGTGAACTAAAAAAAAGTACCCATTTTTTTTTTTTTTGAGATCTAAGGTATCCGGGTCTCTTAGAGCACCCAACTAGTCCGTAGGGTGTGAGCAGACCTCCCTATCCACACACAACCGGTTAAAATCTTATTGTGGGAGTGGCCCAGAGGATCGATCACTCGACCTCCATTTTGTGAGGTGGGGGTCTTGACCACTTAATGTTCTCTATTAATATTATTATTTTTTGTTGGTGGATTATTATTTTACAGGGTGAAAGCAGCTTCTTTTTTTTTTTTTTCTTTTTTATAACTCTTTTCATAACCTTTTGGGGCAGACTTTAACTTTACCAGTTAACTCATTTGGGAGGGTCACGTGAGTTGCATGTCGTAAAATAAATAATTTAAAAAAAACGTATTTTTTAAATCTGTAAAAAGAACAATATTTCTTATAATATACTAATGAGAATGAATGTGTGTTGATTTTATTTGAGTAACTAATATTCGATTGCTTTTGAATCTAAAACCCTCAACAATTCAAAAACACCATGCAAACAAATGCACAAACGTTAAGGAGGAGGTGAAGAACAAGGGCAGGTTTATCTTCCACGTTTTTTTTTACCATCCACGTGACTTGACCTAATTATCATCATCTGATCTTGTATTACCATCCACATGAAGACCACCTCATACATGAAATAGTGGGTGGCAGGATGGGTATGTAGTGTTGTGATGAGAGTGGAGCAGGTAGATTAGGTGGTTATTGGTGGGGTATTTTTAGTATTTTAAAGAAGTTACGGCAGTTTTTGTAACAATAAAGCAAGGTTTTGATTTTTGAGCAGGGAGTTTAAATTATTAATGATAGTGAAAATGTAATTAATTATAGCAACTTTTGGGTGTTGTTTTAGTAATACAAAGGTTCTTTGAAAAACAGTATGGGTGTGCAAATAGGCAAGATGAGGTCAGGCAAGTGACATCATCAGTCATCAGTCAACTCAAGACTCTTCTTCTATCTCTTATTAGAATTTAAGAATGAATCCAAAAATTTCCTTCAAAAGATTATCCTATTTATTGATATCCAAACAAAACAGAATAACAAGAGTTCATTGATAGTGATTCCTCTGAATCTTCTCTCTCTCTCTCTATCTAACTTTAATTCAATGTGGGTAGGAAACAACAGTTTCAAAGAACACTGCGTTCAAAAAAGGATAAAAAGACTTTAAAAATGAAGACATAGTGAGTGACATACATGAAGACATTCCACTCTGAACCACCTTAATTGACACCAACAACATTCCAAGAGAGTATAGAGAGAGAGAGAGAGAGAGAG
>MVGT01000438.1:2639355-2666874 GCA_002174775.1 Macleaya cordata | reverse complement strand
AAAAAAAAAAAAATTGGTTATTTGAATGGGATTCAAGAACTGCAGAGACAAGTTTGTCTGAATTAGATAACCCTCCACATCATCAGTTCTAAAATCACGTGCTTCACTCCATATTTTAATCCCCCTTTAAAAACCACTTTAATCTTAATGCTGTTGTTGTTGTTGGTAGTGGTGGTGGTGTTTTTGTTGGGGTTCTCTTCATCTTTTGTTTCATAATCCTCTTCAATCTTATCTGAACTGTGAGGTTTCTGGTTTTCACCATAAGTTGTAATGGAGATCTCTTTGAAGGTTGTCAGTGTTGCAGTATTCTCACTGTTACTGTCATGGATAATAGTAGAGTTTTGGAAAGAGAGGAGAGATGTAAAAGAAAAAGAGCTAAAAGAACAAAGAATTACAGAGTCAGAGAGAGAAACCTCATCAAGTTCTACCAAGTTCGTCATTATTTCTAATGTTTTAATCTCTATTTCATACCTGGGTTTTTGTTTTTATGAAGTTTGGAAGCTCAAAACTGTCCCCATTGAATCTGTTTTACGGGCGATAACTTGGATATTAGTGACAGTTTTGGTTCTCTATTCCAAAAACAGAATCGTTAGAGAAGTACGGAAGTGGCCTTTAGTACTCATTTGCTGGTGGACATATTCCAGCATTCTCAATGCATTCTCTATCACCATTCACTTCCTAACTAATTTGAAATCTTTGAATTTTCTGTATATTTTCCCGGAGGCTAGCTTTGTAGATTTCGTCGCCTTTCCCCTCAGTACATTCCTCTGTTTGAATGCTCTACATTTCAATTATAACAAAAAACAACAAGAAATCGAGCGCCCACTACTTCAAGAAGAGAATGAAGATATTGCAGCATATGTCGATACTTACACCGATGCTGGAATTTGGAGCAAAATTACTTTCCGGTGGTTAAACCCGATCTTTGAAAAGGCACGGACTCAAAAACTTGAACTACACCATATTCCTTCAGTTCCTAAATCAGAAAACGCTGAGAAATCTTTCTCCTTGTTAGAAGAATCGCTTCGAAATCAGAACACTAAAGCAGCGTTCTTTCTACCAAAAGCCATGCTTCATGCTATATGGAGAGCTCTTGCAATAAATGCAGTTTTTGCAGGTAAATCTACTATGATATATCTCTTTTCTTTTATCTCCTTCAAGCTTTTCAGAGACTGATATATAGAACTTCCCAGGTATAAACACCATTGCTTCTTATATGGGTCCCTTACTGATCACATACTTCGTCAACTTCTTATCGGGAAACCGTGATAATTCAAGCCATCACTATGGACTTATGCTTGCCATATTCTTCTTATTCGCAAAGACAGTGGAGTCACTGTCACAGAGGCAATGGTACTTTGGTGCTCATCGAATTGGCATTCGTGTTCGAGCAGCTCTAATGGTCTCAATTTACAGGAAGTCTCTTCTGATAAAAAACTACGATGCGAGCAACGGAAACATTGTAAATCTCATCAATGTGGATATAGAGAGAATTGGAGATTTCTTCTGGTATGTTCACGGAATTTGGTTGCTCCCTGTTCAGGTCTTTCTAGCTTTGGTTATCCTGTACAAGAACCTAGGTGGAGCCCCTTCCATGGCAGCCCTTGTGGCCACAATTTTGGTGATGGTGAGCAATACTCCACTAGCTAATTTGCAAGAAAGGCTCCACTCTAAGATAATGGAAGCTAAGGACTCTAGAATAAAAGCTACTTCAGAAACTCTTAAGAGCATGAGAGTCTTGAAGCTGCATGCCTGGGAAACTACCTTCTTGAAGAAAATCTTAAATCTCAGAGAGACGGAGAGCAGTTGGTTAAAGAGATACCTGTACGCATGTGCAGGCGTTGCCTTTCTCTTCTGGACTTCACCTACCTTGGTTTCAGTCATCACTTTCGGAGTCTGCATTGCAGTAAAAACACCATTAACATCTGGTGCAGTTCTCTCAGCTCTGGCCACTTTTCGAATTCTACAAGAACCCATATATAATCTCCCTGAGCTAATTTCCATGATAGCTCAAACAAAGGTATCAATAGATAGAATCCAAAACTTTGTTGCAAAAGAAGATGAACAGAAGCTGTTACCTAATTATACTCCAAAAGCATCCAATATTGCCATAGAGATTGAAACCGCGGAATACACATGGGAAACTATTAATCCGAAATTGAAGAAACCAAGTATCAAAATCACAGAGAAGATGGAAATCAAGAAAGGTGATAAGGTGGCAGTATGTGGGTCTGTTGGGTCAGGGAAATCGAGCTTACTATGTAGTATACTTGGTGAAATCCCGAGGACTTCTGGAGATGGAATCAAGGTTTATGGTTCAAAAGCTTATGTCCCACAAAGTGCTTGGATCCAGACTGGTACAATTCAAGATAACGTATTATTTGGTAAGGAAATGGAGAGAGGTTTCTATAAGGATGTCCTAGATGGATGTGCTTTGAACAGGGACATCGAGATGTGGGGTGAAGGGGATTTGAGTGTGGTTGGAGAGAGAGGGATAAATTTGAGTGGAGGACAGAAGCAAAGGATTCAGCTAGCACGAGCCATCTATAGCGACTCGGATGTTTATTTGCTAGATGACCCTTTCAGTGCTGTGGACGCACACACAGGAGCACATCTTTTCAAGGTAAACAATCCATCATCCACATCTGTCTTACTTTCTCTCTGTTTGCTCCCAAATATGTTATGTTGTAGGCTTTTAGCACTGGAGCTGTGTACATTACCCTTATTCCCGAAAGCATCATTGGATTTTTAATAACTTCCAAGCCTGGTGCAGGAATGCTTATCAAGACTCTTGTGTCAGAAGACTGTAATTTACGTTACTCATCAGCTGGAATTCTTGGATGCTTCTGACCTTGTTCTTGTAAGTCATCAACATTTGATACCATATGTGTCTCACATATTTGGACAGCACTTTAAAACATGTTAAGATTCAATGTAGGGCACAATGGGTGAGAACCTAAATATTCTGAACACTCTTTAAGTGACCTTTTCCTGTTATCTCTTCTTCCCACTAAAATTTCAGGTAATGGAAGATGGAAAAATTGTTCAGTCAGGAAAATATGAAGATCTGATAGGAGACCCTGATGGTGAACTAGTCAGACAAATGGCAGCACATAGAAAATCACTAAACCAAGTGACCCAACCACAAGACGATAATTTCTTAGCCTGTAGACCCCATAAGATGGATGAAACTGAGCTGGCAGAAGAAAAGTATGGCAATTCCAACAATAGTGGAAAGCTTTCGGAGAGTATTCATGAAGAAGAAACGGAATCTGGTAGAGTGAAATGGAGAGTGTACTCATATTTTGTGACTTCAGCATATAAAGGAGCTCTTGTTCCGGTTATCCTTCTCTGTCAAATTCTCTTCCAGGGGTTACAAATGGGTAGTAATTACTGGATCGCTTGGGCAACCGAAGAGGAAGAGAGGGTAAGCAGAGCAAAGTTGATAGGAGTGTTTGCTTTGTTGTCTGGTGGAAGTTCCATATTCATCTTAGGAAGAGCTGTTTTGCTTGCAACAGTTGCAATTGAGACTGCTCAGAGACTCTTCCTTGGGATGATTAACTCTGTTTTCCGAGCACCCATTTCATTCTTTGATTCAACACCTTCGAGTCGAATACTCAACAGGGTTTGTTCTTAGCTCTCAAAATGTTCATTGGGATTCTTCTTTTCTGTGATTGTGAAAATGGTTATGGTATTTCTATGGTTTTTTGCACAAATTGGCCTTCTCTTTATCCTTTTTTCTTTTTATCAGTCTTCAACAGATCAGAGCGCAGTGGACACAGACATTCCCTACAGGCTAGCAGGATTGGCATTTGCACTTATTCAGCTTCTGAGTATCATTATCCTTATGTCTCAGGCTGCTTGGCAGGTCATCCTTCTCTTCCTCGCCATTCTCGCCATCTCCATATGGTATCAAGTAAGTTGACAAACTATTCTTTGAAATTCAAAAACCTTTTAATACATAAGCTGCAATTATATCAGATTCTACTACTACTGGAGGTGATCCTAGGTACCCAGTACCCACATTGGTCATTGAGACATGATCTACATGCAAGCAAAGGGAACCAGAATTTGATTGATCTCACCAAGAGACCTCCTAGGTGAAGAATCAACTCCGAAACTTGATGTCAACAATTGGATCTATCACAATCATTTATATGTTCCAAACAATTTCAAGAAAGTTATCAAAGGAATTCCTTTAATTTGGTTATGATAATCCAAGCAGTGGATTTTTCGCCTTGGAGATCTCCCAAGTCAAACCCATTAAATGAGTCCAGATTCTTCATGTGTAAATCCTGCAAAACTATTGAAGACTGTCTGTAAATTCTGGCCGGCCGATAATTTGGATTCTCTCTATCTTGAGTAGAATTTCCGTCATAACTCGTGTAACTAAGCTAAGAATTATTTAAATGTTTCTGCAGGCTTACTACATCTCTGCAGCCAGAGAACTTGCAAGGATGGTTGGGATAAGGAAATCTCCTATCTTGCACCACTTCTCGGAGTCCATTGCTGGAGCAGCAGCAATCCGCTGCTTCAATCAGGAAGATCGGTTCCTGGCAATAAATATCAACTTGATAGATAATTATTCTCGCATCGCCTTCCATAATTCTGCTACTATGGAATGGCTCTGTGTTCGGATCAACTTTCTCTTCAACCTGGTCTTCTTCTTTGTTCTAGTTATCTTGGTGAGCCTGCCAAGGGAAGCCATTTCCCCTAGTAAGCTCCCCCTCTATATATCCACTTTGAAACTTTCATCTAAGAGGAAATACAAAATAATAATCAGGTGAATGTCAGACAGTCTAACCACTTGCATGTGATACCTGTGGGCATATGCAGGGGATGCAACTCAGCATTAGATGCCTCATGTAAAAGACATAATTATCTAAAAAGTAAAAACTAACCTGACTAGATGATCTTAAGTTTCCAATCTATACACTTTCTTAACAAACTTTATCCATACTATTTCTTCTGTCAGTGCAAAAGAATCAACTGCATATGCTGTGTCAATTAACCATCTATGTGAATATCTGATGGGTAACTTAGTATCCTCATGAGATCCAGTAACTTAGATCTAGTTTGATCAAATATGTACTTGCAGAGCTAATGTGACTTCTGGAATGCAATTCCAGGCTTGGCAGGACTGGCAGCTACATATGGTCTGAATCTAAATGTTCTACAGGCTTGGGTGATCTGGAACTTCTGCAACGTTGAGAACAAGATGATATCGGTAGAGAGAATTCTTCAATTCACAAACATTCCAAGTGAAGCTCCATTAGAGATTGACGAGTGTAGACCAAAACCGGAGTGGCCAATGAATGGAACTGTGCAAATAAATAATCTCCAAGTAAAGTACAACATTTCACTCCCCATGGTTCTCAAAGGAGTCACTTGCACATTCCCAGGGGGGAAAAAGATTGGAGTAGTGGGCAGAACAGGCAGTGGCAAGTCCACTCTCATCCAAGCTCTATTTAGGATGGTGGAACCCTTAGAAGGAACGATCCTGATTGATGGAGAAGATATTAGTAAGATAGGTTTGCAAGATCTAAGGTCTAGATTGAGTATAATTCCACAAGATCCAACTCTCTTTAGAGGAACTGTGAGAACTAACCTAGATCCTCTAAATGAGCATTCAGATTTTGAAATATGGGAGGTAAAAACCTCCATCTATTTATTTTCTTCGAAGTTCTCTATTAATTTCATGGTTTCACCTAAAGCGGTTTTTATTTCAGGTGCTAACAAAATGTCGTCTTGAGGCAATAGTAAGGCGAGATCCACGACTACTTGATGCACCTGGTACTTATTTAAAGTTAAAACGAGACAATGCATTGTTGTATTTATGGTGTAGTTATCTTTACCAGGTGTCACCCACCTTAACTGTTGCGTAAGGTATTTTCTCTGAACTTTGGAGAATCGTGCAGTTGTAGAAGATGGAGAGAACTGGAGCTTGGGACAGAGGCAGTTGGTTTGCCTTGCTAGGATATTGCTACAGAAGAGGAGAATTCTGGTGCTTGACGAGGCTACAGCTTCAGTTGACACTGCAACTGATAATGTGATTCAGAAGACAATAAGAGAAGAAACTAGGAGCTGCACCGTCATAACAGTGGCTCACAGGATCCCCACTGTCATTGACAACGACCTCGTTCTGGTGCTTGATGAAGGTATGGATAAGGAACCTAAAAAGAAAAGGGAAGAAGACTTCCCTGATTATGCAATCATCGATAATACGCATAGAAGCCATGGCCTCCTCAGTAGTTTACGTAACTGTCATTTTTAAGTCGAAAAACTTATATAAAACGTATTTTAATCACTCAATAAATTAATGTAAAGTAAAAACAAGAAAACAAGAATATCTGATGTATAACTAGCGGCAGAAGTACGACGACCAAGTTGAAAATCTTAGTGAGGTTCACATAATCAAGTAGTGTTTGATTTTTTACGATACACGTAAAATGCGTAACCTAGGCATATATAGTTCGAATTGCTTTGTGAATTTTACTGCAAGGACCTAAACTATCAATCTACTTATGAAATTGTTTCTCATGATTTTGATACAGGCAAAGTTGTAGAGTACGACTCCCCAGCGCAATTACTGAAAGAAAATTCATCTGCTTTCTCAAAGTTGGTGATGGAGTTCTTAAGGAGATCATCCAAGAGTAATCCTCACTAAAATCCCAACAGTGAATAAACGGCAAAGAATGTAAATAAAGCTCATTTGTGTCAATCCATTTACAACATACGCAAAGAAAGCTGTCAAAATTGTTTAGTACAGTCAACAAATAAATGAAGTCAGAGGGTTTATTATAAGAGTGCTACTACAGAGACTGGCGGTGTATCTGTCACAACAAACCGGCCCTAAGATCCAACGTCCAATGTGGATTTTCAAAGGGGTCTCACAGTTCAGACAGACCCCGCAAATCCACATTGGGCAGTGGATCATAGGGCGGTATGTTGGGACAGATCCACCGCCCGGTCTCCTCAGCATTTTTCTTATTATAAATGGGCAGTGGCAATACCAACAGAAGCAGAAGCAGAAGCAGAAGCAGATTATATCCATTAATCATGAAGACATAGTCTCTTAATTTTTCGCATGTACGGCATCAATTGCGGAGAATTATGAAATATTGCCACAACCCTTGTTTAATTTTTCATGAAAAAAACAGATCAATAGTCAAATAATAACTGCTTGTAAAATATTTGGTATAAGATTAGTCCAGTCCAGTCCAGCATGGTTATTCTAAAAAAAAAAATCTATGTAATACAAGCATTAATAATTGTTCATAATGAGCATTGAATCATAATATTTGATTTGGTTCTACTCGGAATTTAATCTTAAACATAATAAGATTACAAAATCGCATTGATAAGGTAGCTTTAACAGAAACAGAGATTAGTGAATTTTTACCTCATTTCATTATAGCCCTTTTATTTTATAATATGCTGAACTCGTTGTAACCAGAGTTGAAGGAGATCAAAATTCAACAGAGATGACTGATTTCGTTCTATTTTTCAACTACGTTCCACTTTTTTATGGTTTCTTCGATTGGGATTTGGGTGAAAAATCGAAAAGCTATATAAATTGCCATGGTTTGCTGCAGCATCTACTACGTACGTACGTACGATCACAATACATTGTTTTTAGATCACGGAACATTGTTTGAAGACTCTGAGCCTCTGAGCAATATTAATGGATATTCATGCTAGAGAGAGAAGGAGATAGAGCGAGAAAGACGACGATGAATCGTGATGCACGTAACCGAATGTCAGATTGTTTCGCCGAAAGAACTTAGATGAACAGTTTGACTTCTTCTTCTTCTTCTTCTTCTTCTTCTTCTTCTTCTTCTTCTTCTTCTGTGTTTCTGATCGTGAAAACTGTACCAAAAACAATCAATCTTTTGATCCAGAGACTTGGAACAGATCCTTGTAGAATGCTTTGCGTGGATTTAACGCGCGAAATAACTCAACAGGACTGAGTTGAAAGTTGACTTCTTGTCCTTCAGCGTGATGTATTTAAATTTACATGGGGTTAACAGCACGGTGTCGTGGTGTAGTTGGTTATCACGTCAGTCTAACACACTGAAGGTCTCCGGTTCGAGTCCGGGCGACGCCATTTCTGTTACATTTTTTTCTCCGGGCTATGGGAATGTGTTTTTTTCAAGGGTTGGAGGAATTGTAAACCAACCTCCCCTCTTGGCTTTGCTATTCCTTGCGGAGGGGGTATATGAACATATAACCCTGACTAGATTCAACCCTACCTTAACTCAGATCCGTGATAACCATCAGGAAGATGGCCATGTGGTAAGACACTCACCTCACAAAATAGAGGTTGAGGGTTCAATTCTTCCTAGTGGCCACTCCCACAATAAGATTTTAACCAGGTTGTAGGTAGATAGTTCTCATAAACTAATCACAGTTAATAATTTAATAATTTGGATTCGCCAACCCACTAACCAACTTGTCTCGTTGTCAGGTCTATCTAAAATCCACAATATTAGAAACGAGCCATGTGCACATGCATTATACATGTTTCTTATGTTGGGTTTATTCCTTAATTTAGATTTGTATCCAAGAAATGCATTAGAATACTAACACGCCACAATCTTCTTTTTTTTTTTTTATCTATTAACTTAGTTTTGTTCGATAATAAAAAAAAAAAAACTTTAGCTTTACTCTTACAATCAATTTTCGTGTAGGCCCACATGACGATTATTCAATAGCCGATGTTGACCACATGATAAGAAGATCATTGTAGAAATAAATTAACCGTTGAATTACGCAGGCCCACATAGGTGTAAGCAGAAATGTAAAAATAACATGTAAAAATTTAAGAAGGTGAGTGGAAATATTTGCAATGACAAACGACTTAAATTGAAGACTCGTTAAAACCTTAGAGATGGGAACCCGGGTTTAACATTCCCAATATGCGAAAATCTCATTCCGGCATTCAAGCATAGCATACGCAACATGTGGCTGGACATGCCAAACCCTGCATCCAAACACCGGATTAACGAAAGGATAATTTAGTCAATAAAGTGCCAGTAAGGGTCCTTTTGGTCTACCTGCACTCAGTTTAGGGTTTAGGTGGAGCTTCTTATAAACGTCCGAGAGTTAATTTTCAGAAGTTTCTATCTCTTGCAGGCTTCGGTTTATCTGGTATGTTCTCTAAAACCCTATTTGATTTCTTTCGTAGTCCCCGCCAATCTGGCTAGGGTTTTATATGCGTTTCTTAACGAGCTTTGGGTTGCATCAATTTTTTTAGTTTTTTGACGAGATTCACAGACTTAAAATGTTCAACTTTTGTAGATAATCTTTTAAACATTCAAACCCATACCTTACCTCAAGATCTTTTTTTTTTTTTTGACCTAGTTATTATAGTCCTTTTGAACCTTTTAAACTTAAATTTTACGCAGAAGACATCATCTTTAAGTCCCATTTTGTTCACAAACGCGTTGTTTTAATTTCAGTTGATTCATACTTGTTCGGAGCCTTTTCAAAATTCGCCAAGATGCAGAACGAAGAAGGGCAAAACATGGATCTTTACATCCCAAGGAAATGGTATGCAAACATCTCCACCGTATCATAAGATCTAAAGAGCATTTTTTTTTTCTTTTTAATTCATGGTATAGTGTTGTTCAAATTTTTTTTTGTGATTTGCAGTTCAGCCACAAATAGGCTGATTACCTCGAAGGACCATGCGTCCGTCCAGATCAACATTGGACATGTGGACGAGAGTGGCATTTATACTGGTCATTTCTCCACTTTTGCCCTCTGTGGTTTCGTCCGAGCCCAGGTTCTTATTCTAGTTCTTTCGTACTTTGATATGTAATTTGTCACGTTTGTAATAGATATTAGTGAACTTGGTAATAATTGAAATAGTTTTACGTGGTGGTAGAGAATTAGTTATGTTTTTTATTGATTTATTGCATGTTTTCTTAGAGCATTTCTATTTGGTTCTTTCACTCTCTAATTACAATAGGAATGTTTCGATTATTGGTTGAGTGTGTCTCTGAAGTTCCTAGCACTATGCCACTATGTGGGGTATTAAAGCAGACATAAACGAAAATAAATTCCAATAGTGGGAGATTTTGCTATCCTGAACAGTTACGATAATAGGGCAGATGATTGGCTAGTGCCTGCGCTGCCTAGTGACTCGCATCTCTTGAATTAAGTTTAACTATGATTGTTCAATTTATGGATGGATAAACTCAAAACATTTTTTTAGCTAGTTTTCATGTCTTTTTTTCCTTCACAAAATTAAGATAGTTTACTTAATTCAATTTAATCTCGAGAAACATGTAAGAAATTTGAGTGAATCTCCAAAGAGCTGTTTGAATCTAGGCACGTAAAGAAGAGTCAACTCTGCTTTGGTTCATAGTACGGTTAATAGTCTATGAAAATGTAAAAAAATGTAATGTTTTCATTGCTTCCTTATGTTGCATCCCTTGGTGCACAAGAAAGAACATTGTATCAATGAGAAACAAGGATATGTTTTTGTTTTCTGAGAAAGATGTCAAAAGGACATGACTGTACCCAACATGCAGACCATGTTTAAATCACTAAGGGCTTTGACTTGATAGATCGATATGTTTGGATCATACTTCTAAAATAGGTTGAAGTTTTGCATGTGCATCTTGTTGTTTTTGGCGTAAGATTGGAAGTGAATTTGTCTGCTCACAGTTATCTTTTCTAATAGGAATGTGCTGTACTGCTGTTCTCTTGTGTGGTAAATCTAGTCCAAAGACATGGTTATCTGAAATTTCGACAGGGCTGCACTAATAAATATGAATCCTGCTTTCTAGCGGACCTAACTTGAAAGTTGAAATGTGAATAAGATTCTTTGTTTGACAAAAGAGTAATCTATACTACATAATGTCTAAAAGGCAGAATGCATTGGAGTAGGACATGCTCGAGGTTAGGGCCGCTGATTCTAAGTTAATGTTGTGCTTTTCAGTTCCTTTCTGTCTGTTAACCGACTTCTTTGTTCAGCTAGGAAAGTGCGTTGATGTACTAAAGCTGCTAGTCTTTGCTTGTTCCCTATTTTTATCCCTCGTAGAGAATCATTAACTATATATACCCTATTTATTTTATGGGAGGATCTGAACAGCGATGCTTTGGTATTTTTTCAGGGAGATGCTGACAGTGCCATTGATAGGCTCTGGCAGAAGAAGAAAGTTGAAGTTCGACAACAGTAGGTAGATGTATTATCTTTCTGAGTTTTGCACTTGGCCGCGAGTCTGCATTTTAAGAGAGTAGAAGACATGTGGGCACTGCAAGAATTATTATCTTATTCAGTTTTCTTTATTTAATCAATTACGGTTAATCATCAATGAATTTGATCTATGTTAGTTTATCTTGTGCAAGTTTTCATTCAAGAATGATGAATTTTAGTTTGACCCTGTGGTGCACTTGCTAACCCTTTGGATTTGCAATGTCTGCATAGACAATTCCTTGTGAATAGAATGAATCTTTTCTTGAGGCACAATCAATAGGGGTCCACGAAGACCAAATCCTTCATTGGTCATTGGGTCTAACACTAGCATCTATGTGCACTGATGTCTGGACCTATATCTCTTAGGTGGTTCCATTCTGCGAGTGCCAAAAGGAAAGTACGAAGATGAGATGTAGTAGAAAATGAAATCAAATCCACATAACCTATGAGATCCATTTATGGTATGTAACTCAGCTTGTCATTGATGTTGTTGGAGTGCTGCTGTGGTTGAAGTGTATCCCCTCGGAGGGCCTTTAAAAACAGCCGACCTTTGGTTTAGAGAGTCATCATGATGTTAAAGTTAACACACTGATTGATGAGAGTCCAACAGGTCATGGTTGTGATCCACAAACGGTTTTGAATTTGTAGCTAGAGGAACCCGCCCTGGATGGTGGGGAAAAGTACCTAACTTATTCTCTTTTATATGCTTGAAAAGTGAGAACTCACTGGAACTATGTCTTCTGCAAGAACTATTGTGCTTCTATTCAAGTGCTCAAGTTTCTTTTGCAAATTCATCTGGTTTATAAGAAATTAGATGCAGTGGCAACTGTTAAGAATGCAAGAAGATGCTGGGTGAACTGAGAGAGATCCAGTAATAGTGAGACTAGTTAGTATCTGAGATTGTAGTATAAATGATAGTTGAAATGTGTTGTTGGTCGGTAGAATGTTTGTCAAGTAGTTGTACAACCACCGACCTAACGCAAAGCGTGAGGCTGGTTCGGGCGCTCGGAGAGCATTTGGAGTCCGACTCGGTTATTTGATTATTACCGCACAAGCTGCGTGGGGTGTCATTATGCTTTGTTGCATTGTATATAGTGCTTAATTGCTCAATTTAGTGAGCATTGTCAATGGTGGTTGGTGATGGAAACGTAGTATATAATTTTTGTATATGGATGCCATGCCTGTTTCAATTGATATCTATGTTGGGACCACATAAGAGGTTGAGAACGATAATGATGGATATCTGTTTTGCTCATACCAAAAAAAAAAAAAATGATGGACATTAGTCAAACTTAAAGTTGTTAAAAGGCAGCATCCTTGCCTCTTTCCATGCCTATGATTATGGTTATGGGCTATAACTAAGAATCCTGCCACCCTACTGCGTGGGGTGAGACTGGTGGAGAGTTGCGTGGGATAGCACATCACATTTTTTCATTGCTTAGATAGGTTACTAGTAAATTGTTAAATGTTAAGATGTAGGCGAATTGTGAACTCAGTTTGCTAGTTCGGTAGCTTCAGCTCCTAATCTCTATTACAGTTTCTATTGAGAAGTACCTAGTGTGGCACCCTTGTTTGCCCTAGCAACCAGACCAAAGCACCATTGATTGATGAACAAGTATGATAGATAGTCTTATTATTCTCGCCAATTTCAAAGAGAAGGTCTTTTGTCTGTTATTAGTACTTCGAGGGAATAAGTAATAGGAAAATGATTTCACGAACCTGAACTTAAAACCATTTTTTAAGTTTGACACATGCATATCCGTTGGATGTATTGGTACTTATCCCCGTATACTAACAAAGTAAACATCCAACGGCAGATTGGGTTTAAATTTTTTTTTTGGAAAATGTAAAAAAAGTCCCTAAAAAAAAGTCATTGTGATTTTAATCCTTTTTTATAAATTTAGTCCTTAGTTTTGGGCATAAAAGTCATAAAAGTAGGGACTAAATTTATAAAACAAGGACTAAAATCACAATGACTTTTTTTTCAGGGACTTTTTTTACAAAACCCCTTTTTTTTTTAAAGCTCGGCCTCACTGAAATCAGGATGCCAAGTAGTAAAGAAAATGAAAGAGCCATTGTGTTTGTCATAATGAAACTCATGTATTAGACTCTTAGTAAAGAAATTGAACCGTGCTTTGAGATTCTATAAAAAAAAAGAACTCAATTTATGTACGGCAATTACGGCTACTGTCGTGATTCAGCTTGTATAAAAGCAAGCTACTTGAGTCCCAAGTAATACCTTTACTAATAAGAAAAAAAAAAAAAGGCCTTTTTATCCTTCAAGGTGCTTTTTTACATTAATTTTTTCTATAAAAAAAAACATGAATAATAGAAAAGGTAGATTTATCTATAAATAAAAAAAGATTTTGTTAACATGTGCCCTAAGTCACATGTTAAGCTTTTTAGTTTTGTGTTTTGTTTAATTTCTTAAAGTTGTCCAAATGGGCTAATTTTTTGATATGTGTGCTATTTATACTATTTGGATCATATCTAAAAAAATCAGCTCAATCGGAGTCTTCTGGCACCCTCTAACATCACGCATACTTAATTTAGACTTTAATAGTATGAATGAACGGCTGACATTTAAAGTGATTTGTTTGGAGGGTTATATATTTCTGATTGAGCTGATTTTTTGTGGACATCTTATAAATAATGATAATATTATGCTTACAAAAATTCAGCTGATTTGAAGATATGTAACTTGCAAAAAAATTCCTTCAAAAATATCCGTATCGTGTGCCTTAACAAGACCCATAAAAAAAAAAAAAAGAAGAAGATATTTTTAATTAAATTTTGGACGTTTTGGTAATGTTAAAATTGTTTAATATTTAATAATTTGATTGATATGCTTTTTAGATTCTTTTATCCAAGTTGACATAAATGTCAAAGAAGTTAAATTAGCAATTTAAAATGATTTTTTCAATTGAGTATTGATTTTTTTTCATAAAAAGAATTACCTTTTCAAATTAAAGATTTGATTTTCTTAATTAAGGTGGGCGCTGGAAGGACGTACGGTTTTGTTAGTTTTTCATGAAACTTTTTGTCCAAGGCATCATAATAAAACAAGAAGAAACATCTAGAATTAACAGTCCTGTAAGTATATAAATGGAAATGATTTTAGATGATGAGGGTAATTAAGGAATTAAAATCCTTCGGCTTTACCGATTCACGTTAAAAGGATAGAACAATCTCGAATTCAACGGTTGATGTGGCCAACACTTACAGGCATGAAAAAGCACGGTCCCACCGCCCACGGACTTGAACCATTCCTTTCTTGAAAGAAAACCGGTCACGTGACTTTACCAAAAAACCACCTACTGGTTTTGGACTCGAGAAATCCGCCGTTAAACCCTAACATTGATCTTCACGACCTAACCTTCATTTCCTCTCTTTAAATCACCTTCACAAACCTCTCTTTCTTCACTCTACTCTCTTTCTCTCTCTAAAATACTTTTTTTCTGATTCCTGCTCGCTCCATTTTCTCTTCTCTCTGCTAATCATGGGTACATACGTTTTTCGCTTGCTTCTTCTTCTTCTTCTTCTTCATCTGGAACTGATTTCTGCTTCTTCTTTTTCTATTCTGATTGAAACTGATTTGAGTTTGATTTCATTTTTTTGTTTTTACAGCTCCTGCAAAGATCAAGATCGGAATCAACGGTACTTGATCTGTCTTCATTTCCTCTCTCTATTTATAAAAATTTCTGATTTTATTTCTCTTTGATCTGATTTTTTTTTTTTTCAATTTTTTTCTCTAGGATTTGGAAGAATCGGTCGATTGGTTGCTAGGGTTGCTCTTCAGAGAGACGATGTTGAACTTGTTGCTGTTAATGATCCGTTCATCACCACTGATTACATGGTAAAATTCCATCCATTCCTCTGTAAATACATTTGTTTCTCTCTGGATGGCTGTCGATCTTTCTCTCTCTCTAAAGTTTTTCATGTATGTGATAAATGTTTTGGGTACTTTGTTGTGCAGACATACATGTTTAAGTATGACAGTGTTCACGGTCAATGGAAGCACCATGAACTCAAAGTGAAGGACTCCAAGACTCTCCTCTTTGGTGAGAAGCCAGTCACCGTTTTTGGTGTCAGGTAAATGATTCTTCTTCATCTTTTTGTATTCAAACTTGAGATTCCAAAACGTTAGTTACTGATATATGTTTTTTTAATACGATTATTAGGAACCCTGATGAGATCCCATGGGGTGAGACTGGGGCCGAGTTTGTTGTTGAATCCACTGGAGTGTTTACCGACAAGGACAAGGCTGCTGCTCACTTGAAGGTCTGTTATTATGTTTTCCTTTTCATTTGTTATTGATTAAATGGTAATTGATTTTTTTATGGTTTGATAAAATTCAAATGTGTAGATTTTTTTTGTAATTTAATTTGGTGATTATTACTCTTAATATGGACTTTTCCCCCTAAAAAATGGCTTGTAGTTTTGTACTGTTATTTGTTCTGTTGTAGAGATATTGTTTTAATATGTGGTGAAATGGGTAATTAGATTTGTTATTTATGATTGTTTGTGAGGATTGGCTTTTTCTGGCGGCCTATACTTGAGTTAATGTTATGTTTGTTTCAGGGTGGTGCCAAGAAGGTTGTCATCTCTGCCCCAAGCAAGGATGCTCCCATGTTTGTTGTGGGTGTCAATGAGAAGGAATACAAATCAGACATCCACATTGTGTCCAATGCTAGTTGCACTACCAACTGCCTTGCTCCCTTGGCCAAGGTTTCTAATCCTTTATTTATTTTTTAATGGATACTAAGTAAAATTTCAGTTTTTTGTTTCCTCAAGCTAATTTATTTGTGTTTCTTGTCTTGAAATTGCCAGGTTATCAATGACAGATTTGGCATTGTTGAAGGTCTTATGACCACTGTCCACTCCATTACTGGTGGGTTTGGTTGTTTATTTGATCATCTATTTCTATGGGGGTTTGACATGGTAGTCCTGTAGATTGATTGGTATTTCCATCCTGTAACTGTTTTGTTTCAGCCACCCAGAAGACTGTTGATGGACCATCCAGCAAGGACTGGAGAGGTGGAAGAGCTGCTTCATTCAACATCATTCCCAGCAGCACAGGAGCTGCTAAGGTAACCAAGAAAATATGACGTGTTGTTTAGACTGATTCAAATTGGCATCAAAGAAACAGCATTGTTGTGCTTTTCCAATCTCGGATCGACCAGCCTTGTATTTAGATGTGATTACCCAGATTGATACAGTTGACATATTCATACTGTTTTGTTGTATGTAATTTGCTAATTACAACAGCTTAATTAATAATTCTTTAATCTTCTATATGTTCTTGTACAGGCTGTTGGAAAAGTTCTTCCTGCACTGAATGGAAAGTTGACTGGAATGGCTTTCCGTGTTCCTACTGTGGATGTTTCGGTGGTGGATCTCACCGTAAGGCTTGAGAAGGCGGCCACATACGATCAAATTAAAGCTGCTATCAAGTAAGGACTCAACTAATTTTCATTAGGTTTACGAATCAATAGATGGTCGTTCTGTTCAAACTCAATCTGTTTTTGTTGCTGTTAGTCATCTTTCTGTTGCTTGATGTGCTTAGGGAGGAGTCGGAGGGCAACCTAAAGGGAATCTTGGGTTACACTGAAGATGATGTGGTCTCCACGGACTTTGTGGGTGACAACAGGTAAATATAATGTACTTTTATTTTGTTGAACCCGAGTGCTCAAGTGGGTTACTAGTTGGATTTCTTTTTGTAAATATGAAATTTCAGTAACCCTAGGAAGGCGAGTAATATACTATATGGTTAGAGCATCAAATTCATTTGGACTTGGGCAAATATTCCAAACTAGTTCTATGCTTCTACACTGATTGACATGCATTTTAGACAGTTTTATGTAAATCTTGTAATTATTAAAAGTCCCAGCAAACACCTTGATTTGTTTGTTTTTTTTTTCAAAAATTTTATTTCTGATTTCCTGGAAATCTGTTTGGTTGGTCCTGTCCTTATCTTTCAGCAAAACACAACCCCTTCCTGTTTCATTGTCTTATCTGCTTTCCTAAGAAAGTTAAGATATTTATAGTTGACCTCATGCAAGCTTTCAAATGTATCTCTATTCTGACAAGGATAACAATCTACTGCCAACCCAAGTCAGTTGTGGCGAATAATTGTAGACGAGGATAAACCTGAACTGCTTATCTATGGGCACCTTGTCCAATGCCCTTCTATGGGGCTATCTGTATCAAGTTGTTGTGGTCCTTGGATCAAGTCCATTTGAGATGTATCTTTTCAAGATTTCTCTCTCAATGTGTATCTTGAGAGTTTATAAGCCAATGGAGTTCGACCTTGTGAACTTCAGGTCTAGTCTGAAACACACTTTCAGAAAGATTATTGATAATAGGATGTATAATAATATTTATATTTTGTTTGTTTGGCAGGTCAAGCATCTTTGATGCTAAGGCTGGAATTGCTTTGAACGACAACTTTGTCAAGCTTGTGTCGTGGTATGACAACGAATGGGGCTACAGGTAATAGAAACAAATTTCATTCTTATATTTATATATTGTCGAATGCAACTCCTGTGTCATGTTTAATTCATCTTTAGGTTAAATATGACAGGGGGGGTTGCAGAGACGAACTCCAATAAATTTCTCATTTCATATGATTCCGTTATTAACACAAGTTTTGTGGTTTCTTTTGTGTTGCAGCTCACGTGTGATTGACTTGATCGTCCACATGTCCAAGACCCAGTAAGAGTACCCAGTCCAGCATGCCTTTCCAGTTGATGGTTTTAGATTATGCAGTCTCTGATTAGGAATAAAGTTTGGGAGTTATGATGATATAAAATATAATGACTGAGACCCTTGTTGATGGAGGATCTTTCTCTTTTATATTTTCGGAGACTTTTAGGATTTTTGCCATCAAATCGAGTCCCCCAGTGTTTTCTTTTTTATGGGATTCCATGTTAGAGTTGTGTTTGTGTCTAATGCTATCTTTACTTCATATATAAGGTGCAGTATTTTGGTTTTAATCTTTGATGCGCTTTCTCTAATTCTATGTACTGGTCGTGGTTTTAGTTTTTCAATTTTACTTGGCCTTATTGCCAGCCCAGTGCTTAAATCCCCAGAATTGGAGACTTAACTTGAAAGCTTAGTGCAGTAGAAAGCTAACCAAAAAATTGGTTTGTGTGACCTCTGCGAAAGTGGTCCTCTTCATAGTGCTATTTGAGAGTGGACTTTAAATGTGAAAAGGCGCCATTGTTTTCTTGGCACGCAAATCTAATGCCTCCAACCCTCCACTAGTATTGGTGGACATAAAAAGCACTGCATATGTTAACAAATCAAAATGGAAATATGAATTATTTATAAATCTTTGACAATTAATATTTTTGAAAAAAATAATGCTAGAAGTACAGGTGGCAAGATCTGCTTCAAACTTGAAAAAGTAAAAAGTAATTTTATACAAGTAGATCTTGCCACCTCATCCTGGGAGTTATCCTAAGAGTACTTCTAACATTATTCTTTTGAAAAACGCTTATAAAAGCCTCGGGTAACAAGAATCTTGGTACATGGGGGGATATTGTACTCAACAAAAAAACACACTATACAATTTGGTGTTTAAAGCATAGTAACTAGAGTTGTGGTATAGGAGAGTTTCGTCTATATCGCTCTTTGCTTACTTGGGTTTAAAGCATATGGTGCTTTCTTTTGGTTTGGTTTTGCTTCTGCTCAATGCTTTATACCATTTGGTGTTTAAAGCATAGCAATGAGAATCGTGGTATAGGGGTAAGGCTCCTCGTCGCTCTCATTTTTTGGCTACTTAGGTTTAAAGCATTTAGTGCGCTCTTGTGGTTTTGCTTGGGAGGTTCCACTCAATGCTTTATACCGTTTGGTGTTTAAAGCATAGTAATCAGAATCGTGGTATAGGGGTGAGGCTCCCACTACGAAGCTCTTGCTCTTTAGTTACTTAGGTTTAATGCATATGGCACGCGATTCCGCTCTTGATCCCACTCTTTCTCCCCACTTTGGATACTTTAGAATGTCTGGATGCTTAAGAATGAAGAGTTAGGATTCGCGGACATGCTTAAAGTAACATGTTGTAGACAGGCTATGTTGGGACTGACATAGAGATAATCCAACTGTGTGAGGACGATCTTCTCGCTATGTAGATCATCTTCATATAAAATTAATTTCATTCTAAAACTTACAACCCCATCAAATGTTGGTACTTACGTCATCCTCACAAAAAAACAACCTTTAGATCATCTCCACGTGAGCTCCACATGGATGGTGTCAACATAATGTTGACTTAAGCATATCTGTGAATCCTGACTCAAGCATGAACAGCATTTTCCAAAAATTATTAAGATTATGTTTCTATAATGAATTTTGGAGGAAATAGGGTTTTGGAAAAAGGGCTGTTGCAAGTCAGCCAGTATGTATGACCAAGCGGATGATTGTAAAAATAGAAGTCTTCCGATTTACGGTGATTACCGAATCACACCCTTCATCCAAATACCGGTGGCCGCTTCAAATCTTAGTTGGCCAGTTCACCAAACATGGTGAGTCAGGAAGGGAGATGAAGGCCTAAAATGAGATCCACATTCAGGGCATAAAACGAGTGTACAGCAACACAGAAATCATCTACTGACTACAAATTTTAAGCATTTATTTCATCGAGCAATCCTCCTTTTTTTTGGGTGCATGCAGATTCCATCTTACCAAACACACGGTATGGCAAAATCCTAATGCCGTTGGTCAAAGCTTCAGGATAAAAATATTGAACTGTAGTAATAGGGTACCATTTAGTGTTATATAAGAGTCTTGGTCGATTATATTTCTCCTCCAAAACAAACAGTCAAGAGTAAAGCATTATTGATATTTAAGTTAATAATAGTTCACCTACAGACCTACATTTGACACCAACAAATTTTTAGCTACAGTTAACTGACCTAAATGGGTCCTGTGATAAGACTATCAAGAAGAACAAGAATTTAACAATGTCTTGCAAGAAAACTCCACAGCATGTGCAAAATATAAACCAGAACTCAACGCTGACGGCGCACACTCTCAGTGATGAACCACGCTCCTGCAACCAAAGAAAAAAAGAAGAAAAGAACATATGAGACATGTCGGGCATGTACTAGATAAAGGAAAAGGATCAACAACAATACAATCCAGTTCCAAGAATTTTGCGTTTATTAGTTACGTCAGTATCTTAAGAAACAGACTCAATTCATTAATCACTAACACAATTCAGCTCATAGCCTCAGATGCAGTCCTAATTTTGCATCACAATATTCCGTTGGGCAATCCAGTGAGTTCCAATTTGAAGACAGTTGTTAACGTAGACGGAACAAAACATATTTTTCACAAGCAGTCAATATTTATCGAGTAATGCTACAGGAACCCCGGATTTGAACCCCAAACAATACCTCAGATTATAAAATTGGTGTGTGGGTCTAATTTCAGTCTAACTTCAGTCTAATGTCGGTCTAAAGTCGAATTCTATAATCTGAAGTATTGTTTGGGGTGCAAATCCAGGTTTCCTGTAGCGTTTCACATATCTACTATACAAATATAGTAGTTTAACATATTCATCCTAGAAGAGCCGACCTTGTCTTCAAAAATCATCTCTACCAATATGGTCCAGACAAGTTTCCAATAGCAACTGAAGGGTCAGAGACAAGTTTCCAAAGTAATAAATCATCAAAGAAATTGGTGACCATGCTCTTGCTTCATGTACCAATACCATTGATGCATTTTCGACGCCAAGCAAAAGTGGATTTGTCACTAAAAATTTTGAGCATGCAACTGAAAAATAGTGATATTAGAAAGGAACATTAACACCTAATGGCATTCAAAATGGTGTAGATAGAAGCAAAGAGAAGGCCAGAAGGGTTCAAGTGACAGGACCCTACACAGGTGTTTAATATGACTGTGACATTGCCATGTCAATGCAAAGCAGCAGACAACTTCATACTAGGCAACTGAGGATTAGTGAGACTGAATGGGAGAGTGTGGAAAGAGGTCTTACCAACAATCGTTTGGCCGATGTACTCTTCTGATGGAAGAGGTCTTACCATCAATATCATTTGCACTATGAATTTAAAACAAGATAACTGACAACAATCGTTTTCTTCTATATAAATTGTCTGACAAATTACAACATTTTCCATATGTATAGATCGGGTCAAATTGAGTTGCCAGTTCTCAGAAGCACAAAACAAGTTGTATCTTTCGAGCAATTCTGGGGTTGCCCGGATGGTAAGGCGTCCCCTCCCCTATGGGGGAGGTCTTGAGTTCGAGCCTTGCTAGGGTGCCTAGCAAGGTTCCACTCGTGTAATGTGTTGTAACAAAAAAAAAAAAAAAATGTATCTTTCGGCTTTTTGTTGAATAAGAGACATGTCTATCTATCCCAAGGGAGCAGATTGATTATAGGCATTCATTAACATATTCAGCCGAAAGATTAATTTGAGATTTTCATAATCCCGTCGATCCTTCACAAAAAAATTCCATGGTTCCCTACTATAGTCTACCATAACTATCATATTTTCAAAAACATGTTACAAGCGAATGATTCTTTGGAACCTAATTTTTATCTGTTTAAGATATCAAACAATGACAAATGAGTGAATCAACAAGAACAAAATAAATACCATCGTTGTCATTCCATCATGTACCCTTATCCCTAAACTTACATTTACATAATAACGCGTGACAAGGGAATTTGGAACCTAATTTTTTGCCTATTGATCAAACATGATAACTAGTTAACTAACTACCTTCAACCATAGCCAAATTTCACAATGAACAAAGTACACACCTCCTTTAGCAATTATACAGAAAACCCATGTCCCTAATTTCACATTCATTTGGATTGCAATAAGATGGGACAAAATCTAAACAACACCAAAACATTGAAAGAATGTGCTATAGATAGAGGATCAATTAGGTTACCATGATCAACGCCCAAGTGTCAAAGAAGGATTAAGTCCAAGAAGTGTGTTATTCCCACCAGGAAGATACCCAACATTCGGATTCTTAGACAAAGTAATAGCAATTTCCCTCAACCCCTCAATTTTCCTCAACTCAATCAACCCCATCCCAGCAGCCGCTGTCGCATCCGAAATCAACTTAGCTGACTCACTCTCACCTTCAGCCCTAATAATCGCAGCCCTCCTCTCTTGCTCCGCTTTCATCACCACGAACTTGGACCTCTCAGCTTCCTGTTGCGCCACCTGCTTCTGTTCCACCGCCTTCGAAAACTCCGCCCCATACGACAAATGAGTAATCGCAACATCATCAAGATGAATATTAAAATCCTTAGCACGACGGATTAAACCCTCACGAACTAAAGCAGAAACATGAGGCCTTTCAGTGAGAAGCTGATCAGCATTGAATTGAGCAACAACAGCTTTCAGAACTTCATTACCGATGGAAGGAAGGACTTTTTCATCATATTCGAGACCTAGGGTTTTGAAGATGTCGGGAAGGCGGGAAACTTCAGGGCGAGAAAGGACACGAAGAGTGAGATTCACCATTTGGAGATCCTTTGTACCGGAAATGGAAGAGAAAGTGTGGGGTCGAGTTCGGATATCGAAAATGTAGGGTTTTTGAAGCCATGGAATTAAGAAATGGGTTCCTTCGTCGACTGTGTCGTCGAGGACTCCACGGAATCGGTCGAAGAGGACTGCGCGTTGACCTCCATCGACGGTGTAGAGAGATGAGTTTAAGAGAGCTCCACCAACGCCGAGAGTGAAGGCTGCGCGTGCAACGTTGGTTAAGAATGAGACGGCGGCTTGGTTACTGCCCATTGAATTGATCTGAGAGTAGATGAAGATGAAAGGGTTTTTGGTGAGAGTGGAATTAGGTTTTGGTTCTGGAGAATTCTTCTGCAAGACAAATGTAGAACCCTGAACCCTAAAACACTAGGACAAATAGGGTGAAGGTGACAATGCTGTGCTTGTCTTTTCAAATTTCCCTAATGGATGTCAACTTGGGACGTAAGCCAGAGCCCGAGACCGGCCCATCCTAAAGAATTGAATTTGGGCTTGGGCCGTAAGTCTTACCCAAAATAATAGCCACCTAGGTGGATTTGCAATTTTGAACAGGGCCACATCAAAAAATTGTGCACCCACGAATCGACATTTTACTCGAACGAATGGTGGTTCAAACACACCACTCCACTGTTTCAGCTAGGTTACGATTTTTGTCAGTCAAGATGACTACCATGGTTGGTGAGATGTTGTAGATCATATGCCTGGTATCGACCATTCCTTGAAGAAAAAGGAATGCTAAGGGTTGGAGGTTGAAGAAGGAATCAAACTGTTAGCTAGGTTGATTCATTGACTCCTAAGGCCAACCAGACGATGCGTGAAGATCACCGGGTCAAGGCCTGGGCTGGGTTTTATGGTTTTCGTTGAGGTCTAACGCCGCGTCCAACAAAAACCTTAAAGATCACTAGGAACTGGGCTTGGGCCAAATTTTGGGATTGATTTTGGCTTGTTAAAAGTTAAACCTCAAATTTCTTTCTTTTATAACTTGTCTCAAAATCAAACTTCTAAGACTGATCACTGTATTGGTTGGTGTCCATGGTAGTGCTATTAGATGAGGGAGATTGTCATG
This sequence comes from Macleaya cordata, assembly GCA_002174775.1. Classification (NCBI taxonomy): domain Eukaryota; kingdom Viridiplantae; phylum Streptophyta; class Magnoliopsida; order Ranunculales; family Papaveraceae; genus Macleaya; species Macleaya cordata. The sequence continues at coordinate 2,643,077 of MVGT01000438.1, read as the reverse complement.
CCCATCTCTGATCCTTTGCTTTAATTCCTTTAAGCCCCATGTGAGGAAAAGTGTTGATGAGACAGAGTACCCAATTAAAGTGAGAAAAAATAAATAAAAAGAGAGAGAGAGTGTGTAGTAGTAGTAGTAGTAGGTAGTGGAGGAAAGCTAGTGTGATAAAAGTAAGTAGAGACAGGACTTCATATTTCATGCCCTATAATTGCAGTCTCTAGCCTACATATGTATGTATGTTCTACATATAGTTAAGCACCCTTTTTTCAGAGTTCCTATCTAAATATCCAAAGCAGCTGTCACTCACATGGCTCCTTCCTTTATCTCTCATCCTTACACTTACTGATTGTCATGTTTTTATCATGTTCTAAGTGTTTTTTTGTTAATTATGAATGTATTTTAGAATGAACAAATAAGGCACATACTATCTTCTACCTTTCTTTCATACCAAAATTTCTTTGTGCGAAAAAATTTTTAGAGTTTTTTTAAGGTATTTCATTTATGAAATAAATTTTAATTAAGTATATATTATTTAATTTTGGATCCTCATTGTATTCATATTCTACTTTTTTAAGATTTAAAGTGTCGTTCAGTCTGTATGGTGTTGTGTTGCATGTCTGTATGCCCACTTCTTAGTTGGTATCTGAAAGAAGGTAGTGGGACCCATCATTGGATTTTGGGAGTCATCTTTTGCTTATAGTTCATTCCTTGTCCTCATATAGACCTGGTAAAATGACCCGTGACTTACCAACCCTACCCAATTCTGACTGACCAAATTCTACCCTAATTCGATATACTAGTTAAACAAGTTAGGGTTAGAGTTGAGCATTTCTGACCAATTATCTCTTCAACCCAAAATAAGTTAGAGTTTAAAAAAATGACATATTTCATAAACTAGTCAATATTAAGTTTTGAAAATCTTGACCCGTCATCCTGCCAATTACCCTGTTGATAAGTCTACCCGCATGTGACGATCGAGGGATTGAAGGCGTATGGGCTAAAAAGAGTGGTTGAAGAACTATTTTAATCTGGAATGATCAGAGATCAGTTGAGTAATGCCCGTGATCCAATGTCGCTGACACCACCCTAATTAATCCTAGCTTAGCTCATGCATTACTGTCCCCACCATCCCCCGGCCCGGGCCAGGTCCCATCCCTTTCGGACCATAAATTATCCACGTGCATTTTGGCCACACCCACTGTTCTTATTTAGTTGACTTTTATATTATACAATCTTGTTTTGACTGTCTAGTACTCTACTCGTGCTTCATTCTTAATTTTTAGTATTGAGCTGCTTCCTAGGAAGGAATCCTTTAGATAAATGTTTGCTTGCTAGCTCATTGTAAATCTAGAGGCTCTAGCTCTTTATTTATCTAATAGGATGCGATTAGATCAGGTAAAACCTAATCTGACCAACAAGTTGATCATAATCTTGAATCGTTTTTATCCTACCCTAATTTGATCCATGGTTAATTAGTTAATATTTGGGTTGAGCACTCTAGACCCACCAAACCTTATTGGGGTTAGGATTGACTCTGACTCGTTACTTTATTTTTATATAGAACAAGATCAAACTAAACCTGGTCGACTCTGACTCGTTACTTTATTTTTATGTAGAACAAGATCAAACTATATAGCATTCCTGACTTGCCAATCCCAACCGAGAAAACTCTAATCTTAATTCCTTGCCAAGTCTATATAAACGAGTATACCGGAATCTTAGGGCCCGTTTGGTTTGTGATCCAAAAACTTATTTTCATAAACTAATATATACCTATAATAATATACATCTTGTACTACATCCAAAACTGTTTTATTATTTACAATAAAATCATGTAAGATTTTGTAAAACAAAAAAATGTTATTTTATGTGTTTTCAATGAAATAATATAAGATTTTATAATAAAGTCAAAATGTAATTTCAGATGTGATACAAGATATAGTTTAGTTTAGGTGTAAATTAATTTTTGAAAACAAGTTTTTAAATCGCGAACCAATCCGGCCCTTAACTCCCTGAGTACTAAGCTATACTAATTGCTAAGTAACCACATCCCCATTCCCCAAAGCACGCCACCATCTTGGTACTACTACTAAGGATCGAGTACCAGCCACTTGAGCACTCCCCACATGCTTTGCCCCTTTCCCATAAGATTAGGTCTATCGATCCCATCGTATTAATTATTAGGGACCGATTCATCACGTACATCTAGTATGTTTATAATTTTCCATCACCATCATCATCAAGGATTTAGTCACCACCTAATGAACGGTTAAGATTGATTGGAACACAGTAGCTAACTATAGAGAGAAATAAAAGTAAGAAGTTGAGATGATTGATTGGCAAAAAGTGATGCATGAGATCGAAATATACAGCGAATATATAATAATGAAGAGGATCAAAATGGGGGATGAAAAAGTGGTGAAGATATATATGGGTCTCGTGGGCTTGTCTCCCGAACAACGAGCACCACTTCCACTACCCCAAATATCCCAATACAACCCCAGCCCCAGAATGAGGACCATAGGACCGGATCATGGACACTACATTTTGGATAGTATGTAAGGTGTTCTCTCACTCACCCTTCCAACTTTTTTTTTTCTTTTTTGTTTATTTTTTATTTCTTTTTATGGGCAATAACCTGACGCTAATGAAAATTGAACTCAAGTCTAAGTTTTTAACAGCAGACACAATTAGATATTCTAACTGGGCACTGAATAATACGATGTAAATCTTACGTCACACATTGAGTTGAATGAAATTCCAAGTAAGCAATTCGAAACCTAATGGCTAAGGACAAGGACTATGAGAAACCTCGAATTTTAAGGTTTTCGATCTCAAGGTTTAGGGATAGGGAATGACAAGTTCCATGGTGCGACCTCAAAAAATGAAGTCGGCGACTGAGACTTTGTTGGGCTTGTGTGTGACAAACATTTGTTAGCCATTCTTTGAAATGACTGGTGGCGGAGGGTCTATTGCCCTAGTAGGCCCTCTTCACATTCCTCAAATCCCTCATCGGCAACTTCAAATTTAGGACGAGGGTTAGAATTTTGATGCTTTGAGGTGTCCATAATACTTGTCCTAAGCTTTTAACTCACAGTTTAAATGTCATGAGTTCAACTTCTCTTGAGGCCACTCCAATAATAGATACTTTGCCCTAGGCTTACCTGCCTCAAGAAGTGTTGTAATAAGAGGCCCATACATCTCCATTGTCAACAAAGAAAAAAACCAACCGGAAATTAACAGCCCCAGCGTAACCTTCAACATACTCATCTTCTTTGTTTAGCACTTTTATGCTGCGGAGATGGTATTTATGTGGGACCAGAAACGGACATCCACCACTCAGTGGGTCCCATGATCCATATCTAGCTAGTTGTGAAGTCAGTCCGTCGGTCATCTTTATCTTCCGGTCATGATCGAACGAGATGCATGCATACACATATAATGGCCCCAGAGCACCAAAGCAAAGCAAAATTCGTTGATTTGTCGTGAAATCACAGATTGGCCCCCACCAGATCATAATTAAACCATAACCATCTTCTTGGCCACAGATGGTGGGCCTGGTGGGGTCCATATTTCGTCCTTCTTCCACCTGTACGATTAAATAGTGTGGACGGTTGCTACTGTCCATTTCCACCCCACTATTATTTTTACTTTTTTTGTTTAGGTAAATGGGACTAGTGTTCAAGTTAACTACTAGTAAGAACGTGGATACGATGGATTTGATCTCAAGA
>MVGT01000438.1:2590850-2638053 GCA_002174775.1 Macleaya cordata | reverse complement strand
ATTATTTTTTTTAAAAAAATGTTACCTTTTTTGGGCGCTATCTCAAAGACCGCCTGATGTTGGGCGCTATCTCAAAGACCGCCCCACATGTATATTTTTTTTCTTTTTTATTCTTTTCACAAATTTTAGACAATTTTGGACAAAGATGCAGTGCGAATAGGGTTGTGTATTTCTACAGTTTTTAAAGGTTTTTAATTTTTACACAATCAAAATAGACAACACGACTGTGGATGGTCTTACGTTACAATCCCACCGGCCCAGGGTCCTGGATAATAATGTTTATGTAACCATCAGAAATTCCTCTTAGTTCCCACATATTAGTATAAATACTATATTTTTCAATGTGACTTAAGAATATAAATTAAGGCCTTGCTTGGTACACCGTGAATATTCGAAAATTCACTGTTCTTGTAGGCACTAATTAAATTTCTATAAATTAGAAAAAATAAATAAAAAACTTTAGATTGTTTATTTTGTAAGTCTATTGCAAATCCCATCTAATATTTGCTATTAGATGCCCTCATTAATCACCTACAAACACACGATGAACCATGAATTTTCGCATTTGCAAATATTCACTGTGTACCAAGCATAGCCTAAATGTCTAACACTATTATATTTTTCTTTGATTCCGGGAAATCTTTGACTTCAAATAAGAGAGGAGACAATTAAGAACTTCTATAGATTTTCAGATAGTCTTGAAGATAATTTTGATGAATTCTAACAAAACCTATGTATTCTTTGGGACGATAGAGTTTACAAATTTCTACAGACACAAGACAAGTTAGAGAAGTGACTAAATGTTAACGGGGTTAACTAATTTTTTATGAGGAGAATCACTACTTTATTTTATTCTTAAGGAGTCATATAGTAAAAAAAAGGTAGTTCTAGATCCACCCACGTTTAGTGTCTGTTAACCCCAATTTTAAATTTTAAAAATTGTTAAAACTGCTCTTATTTTATGGGCTTAATATGTAGCAGTTCACCCCAAAAAGGAAAAAAAAAAACCATAGGAATTTAAGTTTGTGTTAGATAAGGACTCAATTTGGATTCCATATTCAAAATACAATCACCATATTAGATTAACCTATTATTTTATTGTTTTATTATTTGGATTCATAAATGGAGTTGGGTTAATTTCGGTGGTTTTTTAGGGGAAGGAAAATTTTATTAAGATTCCAAATGAGAAGGCTTGTCTGCTAGCATAATTCTAGTAATACAAGAGGGAGCAAATCACTGCCATAAAAAATAAGAACCAGAAAAAAAATAAAAATAAAAATAAAAGCATATGCTGCGAATTGATGGGATAAATATATTTACTTTTAGTTTTAAATATATATATAACTTTTCCTTTAGTAAATGCTTTTTCTTTTGTAAATATATATATATATATATTTAAAATTAAAATTTAATTATATAAATCGATACAAAAAGTTTCCTTTAGTAAATGTGATGTCTACTACAAAATAGATCCGTAAACCATATCAGAAGTTCATAAAGTCTATTTATATACTTTTTAAAGTCTGGGATAGAATAAGAAATTCCTTGTATATAATTTTCTATGGGTTCCAAATATCAGAAAAAATAATTAATAATTTGGTTGGCTTATGAAAAAAATTAAAATCAAAAGAATCATGTTGGATGGTGAAGGTAGTGAGTCAACTCAGTTTTCTTTTTTGCCTTCTTGCCTTTTTTTTTTTTCAATTCTCGCTTTGGTTTTTTGAACTTGTTCTCTGTATTTTCTCTCACTTAATGTATCTCTTTAAAAAAAAAAGCCTAAAAAGAATAAGAAAAAAAAATGAAATTATTTTATAAAATAATCAGGAAAAAAAATAAAACTACTCCATAAAATTATAAATCAACCCCTATTTAGATGTTGTTTACCCTATTAAAAAAATAAAAATAATAAAACTAAATCTACCCTGTAAAAGAATAAATCACCCCCAGTTTAAATGCAGTTCACCCCATCACCGGGGGAACTGACATTAAAGTGGGGTTGATCCAACATCAGCCTAAAAAAATATCAACTCATTTTTTGTGGTAACTCTTTCTCTCTCTTTCTCCGTCGTAGCAAACAAAACACGAGATGAGAAGAGAAATCTCCATCATTATCTGGTACAATTCCACTCCGTAAAGGGAATCTCACGAGGACCTTTTCTGCTTTTTTTTTTTATATATTTTTATTCATCATTTCTTTTTCCACCATAAAATCCCCCTCCAAGAAAATCAAAGTTAGCTACAGACCATTCTCCACCTCCCTGTATTCAGTTCTAGAGAGAGAGAGAGAGAGAGAGAGAGTGAGTACAGTTAAAAGTTTGGTGCTTTAACTAATGGATCTTCAATTCCACAGTCTCCACCTACCAACTTATCCTTTATTTATCATGGGTATCTTTTCTTTTTCTAGGTTTTACTTTCTTTGAAGCTCTAATCTCTGTTTTTACCGCCTTTCCTTATTTTCCCTCTTTGTTCATCACCTTAGCTTTCCCGGGTTTTCTTCATCTTCCTCCTATATATTTTTCTGGGTCTTCTTCCTTTTTACACTTTCTGAGCTGTAACTAATCATGTTACAGGTTTTCCCTGTCTTGTCCTTCTACAAGCTTTAATGGGTGTCTTTAATTTCTCCAAGTACTTCTTTTACTCTAATTATAGATCTTGAGAGTCACAATAGTTGTATTTCTACTTCACTTACAAGCTTCCTGGCCTTTTCTCCAATTTATTACTTTGATTCCTTAATTTTGCTTCTTAAGCATAACTTTACCTAAAATTCCTCACTTTGTCTGCTTTCGTCGGCACTGTATATGGGTTTTCTTCCCCATCACCTTCTTGAATCGTGGTTTTTTTGTACTTTCTTGATGTTATCTGAGATGGGTATTGCTTAATTTCAGTAAAAAAAAAAAAGAAGAAGCTGTTTTTCTCTGAATTTTCTTCCAATTTTCTCCCTTTTTGATCCTAAAATGCCTCCTTCATACTTTCCTCTTCGGTGGGAAAGCACCGGAGATCAATGGTGGTACGCTTCTCCGATCGATTGGGCAGCTGCAAATGGCCATTACGACTTAGTCAGAGAACTTCTCCATCTTGACACAAATCTCCTCATAAAACTTACTTCCCTTCGTAGAATTCGTCGCCTTGAAACAGTCTGGGACGACGAAGCTCAGTTTGATGATGTCGCCAAATGCCGTTCTCAGGTTGCTCGGAAACTCCTCCATGAATGTGAAAACAAGAGAAGAACCAACTCTTTAATCAGAGCAGGCTATGGCGGTTGGCTTCTTTACACTGCTGCTTCAGCTGGTGATATGGGGTTTGTTCAGGAATTGCTAGAGAGAGATCCTCTTCTTGTATTTGGGGAAGGAGAGTTCGGTGTCACCGATATATTTTATGCTGCCGCCCGGAGTAAAAACTCTGCCGTTTTTAAGCTTTTGTTTGATTTTTCGGTGTCACCGAGGTGTTTGGTGAGTAGTAGAGGTGAATTAGAGGAACAGCAGCCAGGGGAGATTCCTTCAGTTTTTAAGTGGGAGATGAGGAACAGGGCTGTTCATGCTGCTGCTAGAGGAGGGAATCCGGAGGTTTTGAAGGATCTTCTTGGTGATTGCTCTGATGTTTTGTGTTATAGAGATGTTCAGGGTTCTACTATCTTGCATGCTGCCTCTGGTAGAGGTCAGGTTGAGGTGAGGCCTCTCTCTCTCTCTTTCTCTTCCATGATTTTGCTACTGTTTTCTAGGATTAGATTACTCCATGAATTTGTCTCTGTGAACCAAAGTCCTGATGGCTTAATAAATGGCCAGCAACTGGCCAGAAACTGCTTCAATGGCATTAACAAATAGTCAAGTTTATAAAGATCCAAATAAGATTGCCATGACAAGAATTTTGGGAGTAGTATGAATGTGAAAAGATGAGGTTTATCCAAAATATAGTACTTCTCTTTGTTGGTGGGATAGACATTTGAGATGTTGCACCAGCTTATTGGCGGTGAATATTGCCGAACCTGTAGAGCAAAATTTGCTAGTAAATAGTAATCCTTGAACTTGACATGTGATAATTTTCACCAATCCATCCGAGCCACTATCCAGACAGTGGACCAAAATTCACTCATCAATTGAATAGCCAGGAAAGAAGACTCACTCTTACTGAAGAACACACCGAGTGTCCTGATAGATAATTCTCTTGAGAGGCAGATCCAGTTTGCAACTTGCTAACTTTCAGGTGACACATATGGAGCTGAGCTCATTAGGAACTTGGATCATGTGTAATATGTCGATTTTAATAGTTTGTTCTTGTTAGAGGTTCTTTCTTAACTTCATTACCTACATTGTCAGTTTTAAAGTTTCATTGTGCTCCCAACTGCTTTTTGTTTTTCCCGCCTGTTGATGCATTACCAATGCGATTGTTGACTACATAATAAGACGATATGGTTATTAGAGCTTTATGGATTTAAGGTCAAGCGTTGTAGACTGTATATATAATATGTAAACGGCGAGTCATATAATTAACTTGGGCTAGTTTTAATCATAACCCATCTATACTTTTTATCTATGCAGGTAGTAAAGGATCTAGTGGCATCTTTTGATATCATCACCTCTGTAGACAATCAGGGGAACACGGCATTACATGTAGCTGCTTACCGTGGTCACTTGGCAGTAGTAGAGGCTCTGATAATCTCATCTCCTTTATCCACCTCTTTAACAAACAACTCAGGAGATACTTTCCTCCACATGGCCGTGGCTGGTTTCAGAACTCCTGGTTTTCGAAGGTTGGACCGACAAATTGAACTCATGAAGCAGTTGGTCTTTGGAAAGATTGTAAACATGCAAGATGTTATCAATATCAGGAACAACGAGGGCAGAACTGCTCTTCATACAGCCGTCATTGGGAACATTCACGGTAATCTGGTGGAACTCCTGATGACAGTTCCATCAATTGATCTAAATATCCGTGATATAGATGGCATGACTCCATTAGATCTCCTCAGACAACGACCACGATCTGCATCATCAGAAATACTAATTAAACAGTTGATTTCAGCTGGTGGTATCTCCAATTGTCAGGATTACATGGCAAGAAGTGCCCTTGTTTCTCACCTAAAGATGCAGGGAATTGGAAGTAGTCCAGGAACTTCCTTCAGAATTCCTGATGCTGAGATTTTCTTGTATACAGGTGTTGAGATATCTGATGCCGGTGGTGATCAAGTCAGTGCAAGGCCGAGTTCTTGCTCGAGTGAACTTAGTCAGTATGATGAGAACCGTAGCTCAGTGGATAATAAAAAGCGAGGTTCTATAAATAATGCAGCAAGGCGTCTAAAGATTCTCCTTAGATGGCCTCGACGTATGGAGAAGAAAACTGATGGCATAAAAAAGTTGGGGGATGATGACTCAGTTGGTTCATGTAAAAAATGGAGCGACTCAGAGGAAACTCCAACCCCACTCCGGCAGAGATTCTCGAAGAATTCATCCCTTCCGACCAACAAACGAACTCTTTCAGTCAGGGGTAATTTTCCAAGCCCATCCACCAAGAAGAAATTTGCTGCAGGGCTAATGCACGGTGTCATTCAGGCCATGCCTCATTTATCTGCGCCATCAGGATCACCTTCTAGTTCTTTTTCGAGATCATCCATGTCTTCACCCACTTCATTAGATAAACAGAAGGGCGTCTATGTTGGGAACGAGTGTGCAGGGCCATCTTGCTCGAGTCCATCCATTAATGGTGGAACACAAGAAACAACCCGCAAATCAACTTCCATTAATAAGAAGTTGATGAACCAGTATTTCTGTTTCGGTGCACAAGGACTCGCAGTGGACGAGCCTGTCAGCCGACCACAGACGAGCCAGGGTTACAAGCGATCAGTACTGTCAATTGCATGATCAAGTAAATCAGAGAATATGGATCGTAGAGTTCTTCTGATATTAAAGAGCCAAGCAAGTTAATCTATTTCAGTCTTACTATACAACTGATACAGTAGAATATCAGCGAGCGAGGTCTGCAACTGCTGTTTAGATTTTTGCAATTCATATTGCATGCATGTTTGCTTGTATGATATATCTGTAGATTATTTACGCTTAAGTTGGTTATTGTCTTATTAACCGTGTTGAAGATCTTAATTCTGAGTCAGCTAGAGTGTGTGTCAATTAAATCTGTGAACCTTCTTGTTATTTTGTTTAGTTTGAATACTATTATGAACAAAGCTTTACTACTAGATATCTGACCAAGCTTATCGATGATAAAAAACAACTTTTTGTTAATTCTGGAGCTACCATCAAGTACTTGTGAATGCATGTTTTTTACATTTCACACACACACACACACACACACACAAAAACACAGAGTTGGATGGTGTACGGCAGAAACAGTGTGTACCCTGGTTGATGATCTTGAATTTATGCATTTGGTCTCTCAGTTTTCGTTATGAATCACAAGTATGTGACCTGTAAGCTCAACTGTTTTCCTCAGTTTCAGTTATAAATTTGCCCGTAAGTTCAGCTGATTCTCTCTTTATTTGATCGGAAAAAAATATATCAGCTTGTTTTGGCAGAAGTTTCTCTTTGATTTATGTGTTAAGAACTTGCAAAATCAGACCAGCAAGATAAGATTTATTTTTTAGGTAAAAATTTACTTCCCGGAAAAATTTGAAGGGCCTTTGAAACATCTTCACTGAAACAGAAACAAGGCTGAAGAACACACAAGTTTTGCAACATGATCTATTGTCATGAAGCCTGACCCACAAACTATTCTGCTTTAGAACCATAGTTAGCTACAGATATGATATCACAAACCCATATTGCAACAACACTATCCAGTCCTGAATTGATCGATAATTGTTTTAGGGTTTTACCACCAGCATCTTCTATCTCACTTTCTTCTCCAATCTGCTAGTCCTTTGTTTATATAAATCAACCCAAAGATTTGTAACCCACAATATACTGACTGAAATCGCCATTACCACCACAACCATCCAAGAAACCCAAACCCACCTTGGAATCACATTATCAGCTTCTCCACTTAAATAATAGGCACCCATCTGATATACAAAGATTGGTCCAGCAAAACCTCTCACAACTGAATAGAAAGCATAAAATGGAGGAGACAAGAATTCATACAGTTTTGCAGCAGTAAGAACGTCAGCTCTTCTTGCACTGGCGAGGGTCCATGTGTTCTGGCAAAAACTGGTGACCTCTGCAAGGATGAGAAGAATAAGAATGGCGAAAGCACCATGAAAAACCAGGTATCTGCAGGTTACAAACACGAATAATGTTGCTAAATGATGGCCAATGAAGAGAATGTCACTTGGAAAGAATATCAGGTAATGGAGAAGATCCATTAGGAAATAGGCAATGCTGAAATCCAGAACCATATTTTGGAAATCTGTGTTTAGAGCGGCGAACCCACGTTGAGAATGGGTGGCAATAGCAAAAGTAGACAAGAGAACTGCAGGAGTTCCATGGGCGAAAGAGATGAAACAACTCGACGCTTCAGGACGGTGTTTAGGACTCCAATTGCGAAAAACACCCAAGTAGGCTAAGAGATAGATGATCAGAAATATTGAGAAAAACAGAGGAAGAACTGGGAAGCAAGGTTTTATGGTTTCCATGGAGATTTCAATCTAGTATTGATTACCAACCCAGACTCTACGGTTTAACATGGACACCATATGAATGTCATATGGTTTATAAATAATCAAGAACTGGAGTAGAGAACCATGAGCACATGAACCGAACTGAGCTCCAAAAGAAGAACAAAGAACTAGAGAAAGAACGGAATAAGACCAAAAAAGACCTCGAAAGCATCAAAATGATAAACCCTAGGTTTAGGATTGCATCGTTTCGATTGGATTGAGGGCTGAGGCACAAAGTTTGCAGAAGTATTGCCTTTCTGGGAGCTCAAAAAGTCTGAGAATCTCTTCTGAAAAGACTCACAGGTGTCTACTGCCGAGAGAGACACACACCCAAGGCCAAGAGAGATGCAGAGAGGAAGTGTATCTGGTCGGACCGTGAAACCCTTGGTGGACCATAACCAAAGATGACAATAAGACATTTCAAATACTTTTGCGCTGGAGATTTTTTTTTCTCTTTAGGGTAATTTGCTGAGAGATGTCATATAAGTTGTGGTACAATCTTCACCTTGATCGTTGAAGAACTTTAAGGCAATTCTAGGCCATTAATATTAATATTTAACCTAAATAACCAGAGCGTGGAGTAAGAACAAGAGCAGCAAAGCAGCCAGCTAAAATATTCCCTAGTTTTAAAATGCCTTCGAGACAAATGACTTTTTTTTTTTCTTTTTTCTGTTAGATTTTCAATGAACTTTTGGGATACAAGTTCATTTTAAGTTATCTACACGATGTGAGTTTTGCCTTTATCGGGAAAAAAATCTACATGATGCTGACCATCTTTCATGTTTGCTGGAGAAGAAGAGGGGCTTCTATCGGGTTGAATAAGAATGGGGCTTAATATTAAGACACATCAAATTAAGTGCTCAATTTGTATAGAACTTTGAAGACATATAAGTCCCAAACTTGCAGTTCTGTGAAATCTTACAAATTGAAGAAAATACATCACATCCTGATACCTAACACTTCTTCCATCAATCTAAAGCAATCTGGAAATACATTGAAACCAGAACAAAATTTTCCCTCCAACGGCAAAAATATGATCCCTTAACAAGACGGAAAACTATAAATTAGAATCTGCGACCTATCACATCAACTGCAAATACCCTTTTGTTGCCCCGGTAATTTTCTTTGTTGAAAAAGGAAAAAAAAAATTTTGAAAATAATATACACAGCTGCAACCACACCAGTACATTTTTCAATATCCTGAGATTGTGAAACCTTAAGAAAGAAAACTGCAGACAGATTCTGTTTTCCATTTCCTTTTTTCTTTTTCAGTTTTCCGTGGAAGTGAATGATGAAGATCCAATAACCAACTTCACAAAGCAACAAAATAGAAACTATGGACAACCACATTATATGCATGTGAAGCTACTGGCTATTTGGTCGGAAGATGGGTTGTGATTTCTATACATATCTAATTTGTCAAACAGTATGCGAGGGAGCCGGGTCTTCCTTCTTAATTGCATTGACACAGACTTCATGCATCAAGATTCAGCCTTCTCCCGACTCTTGTAAGATGTTTTTGTGTTTCATCCCCGCCAAGTATACATCTCGCAAAAATCAAATACTTGACTCAGTGAATCAGTCCATGAGACCTACCTGGTGGGGCTATCACTGAGGATTTCTCACTTCTCTTCAAAATTCACACACCGCAGAACCCATCCATCTATCTGAGTTTTAGAAAAGAATCCATAATACAAATTCTCAACTACCTCACGCCATCTCCAACAGAACGCACTACTCATTCCAGCACCCCCACCAAAACTGAAATTGATTGTAATAAACCTTCTCCCAGCAGTTCTCCCCAATTGCCATGTTGATTTGAAGCTGCAGTGAACAGTAGAAAATATACAACCCCCCAAATCGTACAAAAGAGAAAAAGAGAATTCGTAGAAGTAAAAGAAAAGAAAAGCAGGATAACAGAATAAACAAAAGAAAATCAAGTACCTGTGCAAGGGTTCTTGAGAATAAAGATTTTCCATTTTCCACTCCTTTGTTTGCAAAAGAATAATATAGGGAGCAAGGAGAGTCTGTTTTAATCTATCTCTCCTTCCTCTACATCATGCTGTACTGGTGGTGGTGGTGGTGATTGTTCTGGAACACTGTTTGGAGCAACTTCTTCCTCCTCATCCTCGTCCATTTTCATGTATAATCCAAGCTGCTCCAAGGGGTTACTGCTACCCTCGAAGTTGAAACAACCCATGGCGTCTTGCGATTGGTCTTGGCTCATCTCGTCTACAGAGGGTAAATGCACAGTAGGGGCAGCCCTAAGCATTTCCAAGTCTTCTAGAAATTGGGAACCCTCATTAATTTCAACAGTCTTCTCCATCTGCGCGTGGCAAGGACATTTCTGTTAAAAACTTAAAAGCCAAGAGACCAAGTGTAATTTTACGGATGATAAGAGCAACGTATGATAAACCTGCAACAATGCCTGGCGTGCCGCTTCTCTCTCAAGCTCCCTCTTCCTTTTTGCTTCAGCTGCAGCCTCTGCTTCAGCTTGCCTCCGAGCATCTTCTGCGGCTTTGGCTTCAGCTTGCAACCGAGCTTTTTCTGTGAACAGAACAAAACCACCATACTTCAAAACTAATCCTCATGCACCCACAGATAAAATGTGACAGACAGATCACACAGCACATCCAAAATTTTCAAGTTCACAAGGATTAAAATCCAAACCTTCTCTTTGTTGCTTTTCAAGTTCCTCCCTCTCACGCCGCAATTTCTCGGGATCCCCTTTTTCACCCTGACCTCAGCATATTAAATTGTACCCAATCACATCGGAAAACGGATAGGTACAAATAGGGTAAAATACAATAACCACCCAAATTTGCAACCAACCTGGTTCAGTGTTTTTTCTCGAGCTTTGAGAATAGTATCAGCGAAACGGCCTCTCAACCAAGCTGCACGATAAAGCTTTTCTGGGGAAACCTGCCTCTCAGATGGAGCACTCTCTCCTAAAAGATTTGTAGCAGAAAGGGTAAAGACCATGTGTGAGAACTGAATGGTTTAACACCCACAAGATTACGCCATTCATTGCTTACCCTCTTGTTGACTATCCACCTCAACAGAAAGTGGCTTAGGCTGAGAACTCTGGTCAACCTGATCCAGCCCACTAACAGGTTCTGCATACATACAAGAAAACAGCTTCTAAGTACAGAATTACAAATTTTTTTAATACAGGTTGACAAATTGTAAGTACAGAATTACAAATTGGCAAGTACAGCAAACGATATTGCAACGTGAACAAAACTTGCTCCAAGGAATCAATTGTAAACCTAGCATACATCCAATATATAAATGAAGGGGCCATTCGGTAACCATTCTAGGAGAATTTTTTCTACCTTCTAAAAATAATTATGATTAAAATTCATTTTATCATAATCATTTATAACATAACATAAAAGTTATCAAACAATTGAAATATTGATTTTAACAAATACAATTACATGTTAACTCATCTGAATGCAGGTCAGTAAGCATGTTTTTGTTTTTTTGTTCACTTCTACAAAATACAAATTCTCACACTAATATCAATCAACGTGGTGGTGATGGAGCGAAGGTGGTAATGGTGGTGGTAAGGATGAGGATGGTGATAATTGGGAGAAGACTTCCGATTAAAAAAAAAGATGATTGTGAGAAGACCAACTGTTTATGTTTATATAAGCAAGTTCTTTTTCTTTATGATTATAATTAGAAAATCAAGTTTCGTTGTAAAATAATTTATTATCTATTTATGTTAACAAACACAATTTTAATGGGTTCAAACAAGGCCGAAAACAAACAACTCACGATTTCCATCATGTGGATCAACAACACCATTTGTTTGTTGGTCTAATGTTTCTCCAGAACCCAACACTTCCTGTATGAAAGGGAGATAAAGTCAGTTCAATCACTTTACCAACAGTTGAGGGCAGGCATGAATAGCAGAAGTCAGTATATAAAATGATGGTTCTCAAGCAAAACTAGTCACCAAAAAGCCAAAAACTTGATTTAAACTTAAACAGAATGCAATAGTAACAGGATGCACCTTTGTCGCATTCACTGGCGATGAAGCTCTAGCATGATCAGAATCGCTTGCAGAAGAACTGCCAGAGTCTGAATCTGCGAAGGAAAAGAGAACACTTGAAAAAAAAAAACAGACGAAGAAAGAAGTCTGAAATGAAAACACCAGTATCCATAGCAGAAAAAGATTTAAGATTCTAGAAACCCACATAAGACAACAAACAACCGTAGAATTACCAACTGTTAAGAGATGTTGACCAATGAAAAAAAAATGGACACTTTGTCAGAAAAACTTATGCAATACCCAATTCAAGAAGCAAGAACCATTGAATTTCATTTCAATGAAGAGTGAAAATATCAAATTAAAAAGTAAACTCTTTATATCCTCTTCAGTCTTGATGGCATCTACTTAACCCCTTGTATGGATCTGTGATGTTTTTAAAAAAATTTCAATCACATCTATGATGTATTTACGAACATCAACACTGTCATAAAAATGAACATATTGCTCACCGCCTGGGATTCATGTATTGTATTGCTTTACAATTAACCTTACAGGCTCCTTCCGACACTTCCAAAACCACTTTCCAGGAAGCCCATCAATTACAAAGGCTTGAAAATAAAGACATTACACTTCACTAAAGCAGAAACTCAAAACATACTACTAAAAGTTACTTTGTTTGATCAACTTTACCCATCTATCAAAAAAAAAAAGGGTAACTAAATAAATCTTCAGGTACTACCAGCCACAAAGATGTGGTGATTCAACAAGAACCAAAGCCATAAAAACGAAGAAAGGCCATGTAGATACAAATAACAAAAATAATTTGACTTTAAATTTCATAAATTCAACGGGAACTTCACTTGGGGTTACTTCTTCATCTCCTATCCATAAAACCAACATTTGATATATTTTAGATTATATTTTCCTTTTAAAGAATTAAGACTAGTCTCATGTGTAGCAGGTGATTCTTGAATGAGTAGCCAAACAGATATTGTATAGACAAGATCAATTGTGGATCCATTAAATGAAAATTAAAGAAGTGAAAAATATGCCACAGGGGAAAGATACCACGATCCACGGGGAACATGATTCAAAGCAAAGTATTGATTTCTAATCCTTGGAAGAGTGCTGAAGATGTTTTTAAGGTTTGAGGAGTCTGTTTTGCAATCTCATAAACGGAATTTTTTTCCCTACTTCGATCCATTTCCATTCCAAATTACATTGTGCAAATGCCACTATCATAGCTGGCAGTGCCTAATCCATAGCCAAAATCAAGCTGAAGCAATTGGATGTATAACAGACCAACTTTTGCTAAAAGCAAGCTAATTGAATTTTTTTGGTCATGCTGCACAGTAGTACAGTACAAAAACGGGAACTTGGAGAGGGAAAAGATCAGAAGGATAAGGCCTCCAAATCAATAAAGCTGGAGGTTAAAAAAACTGACATCACAGTTGGTTCGTATACAACTTTAATGATGTCACATATGACATGGTGTCCTTTCTTCGATGCTAGACTGCTAGTAGATGGCTAACATAATACTACATTCTATATAAAAACCAGTGTATCAACAAATCTGATTTACTAATAAAAAGAACCTTGATGGTTCATGCCAGTGCCATGATAGTTATGGAATAAGCTCTAAAAGAGTCAACCTTCGCTGATAACAAATCCTAAAGATTTTGATGAGACTGAAAACACGTTAAAGAGTGTTGATCTTCTAGTTGAAAACCTTAAAGTCTTGTAGAACAAATAGCATAGGCAGGTCACATAATCCTAAATGCATTTGGAAACAATCTCAAATCCCTGAACCTCTAATACTTAGTCCACTCACACTATGTTATTACCAATACAAGAAAGGCATAAACATCTACTAAAATATGTGCACAATATCTTCAAGAATATAGGAGTTTTCGCCAAAAAAATTTCTGGTTTACAGAAAATAGTTGTAAACAGAAATATTGAACCTTTGCTACCACAAGCCTCAACAATAGAAGGAAAACAAAGAAGAGCGAAAACAAACACGAACCACTAGATGAAGACCCTGAATCGCTACTGGAGCTACTTGAACTACTGCATTTACTACTTCTGTGAGCTGTATCTTTATCAATCTCTACTGGAGGATAGCTCGAAACAGGAGGATCATTACCACCAATATCTACATCCTCATCCACAGGGTCATTGCCTGTGTACATTGAACCAACAGATAAGAAAGCAGCTGGAAAGCAATCCACCTAAAAGATACAAAAATCCAGTATCCATAAGCTTAGTGATAGAAAATCACCTTTGCATGGTTGCATTGACGAATTGCTAAGCCCCGACACATTCAAAATCTGCATTCACAATCATAACACATTACTGCCCATATTTTCATGATTCTAAGGGTAAAAATAGGAACAGGGATACAGAACTCAAATACAAAAGATGTACCTCTATCTCGCAAGGCTCGGCTTTTGCGTGGTTGGCTTGTTTCTCCCGCATATAGTCATCTACAAGCTTCCTTAATGTGAATAATGCATCATCACTGAGGTCATCAATATCAACCTCAATCTCATCCTCACCAGCCTGGCTAGCACCAAAGCTATGTTTTTGCAGGAACTCAATAATATGTACTGGCAACTCCACAATCAAAGACTCTAAATCTCTGCTCAGGTTATGTTTATCCTCATCTGACATTATCCGT
Organism: Macleaya cordata; assembly: GCA_002174775.1. Taxonomy (NCBI): domain Eukaryota; kingdom Viridiplantae; phylum Streptophyta; class Magnoliopsida; order Ranunculales; family Papaveraceae; genus Macleaya; species Macleaya cordata. Next base: position 2,623,770 of record MVGT01000438.1, on the reverse strand, counting down.
TTAACAGGCTCTGTCTTAAGCTCATGACTTGTCAGAGAGATTTTCCTCTTTTTTGAGGGTGGAATCGACTTAGCAGCTACCATTTCTCTAGCAACACCCAGTTGCACAGGCACTGGTACAGAATCATGCACAGGAAGTTTCTTTTCAATAGATTTCCACCTCGTTTCAAAAAATTTGCTAAGTTGATCAGCCATAACATGGACATCATTACCAGGTGGATTGTAGGTCATAGCATTGGAGAACGTGAGCCTCACGTCAGCAAGAAACCCCAATGGACTCGAGTACTCACCCTTATCTATCTTGCTCTGCACCGTTCCCAAATCCATTGGATGTTTGATAACAGAGAAATAATCTGGAATTTCCAACTTCACAATGTCAACTGGAGTGTTGAAAACCCAACCATACGGATGTGACGAGAGGCGTTTCAACAGTGCCTCGCACTGTTTCATTAACTTCAAATTGGAAGTGCTTGATGGAGGAACCTGTTTCACAGACTCAAATCTTCCTGAACTACCCCGCTTCAAGTGGTGACCATTACGACCTGGAGGAACCCCTTTCTTTTCCTGCCCAGACAAAAGTTCAGATGATTTCTGCAAAGTGGGGGCTCTCTTCTGTCCGTCACTACAAGCTGATAGAGTATTAACGTTTGGAGGCCGTAGGGAAAATTTCTTTTGAAGGGTCTGAACCTGTTCGAGCTCCGATTTCAGTCTCAGTTCCAACTCCTTTTTCTCGGACCGAGACATCTTGCTCAAAGAGATAACTTCTACGGGTATGCCAAAACCATCACTTCTGTCAACATTTAAACTTATACATTTCCTTTTTGGAGCACAAGAATCCTCTGAGGCAGTTCTTTCCGTGTCAAGTCGACCGGAACTACCTAATCCTTCAGATTCAGCCATTGTTTCCACTACATGACGGTAATCCGGAACAAATCCAGTTGACGATCCTCTAGAGATTCTCTGTGTCTTCCCCATCATTGGTACTGAAACCTCCTGTGTGCGTTTTAATAACTCCTTCTGTCTAGTGTACTCTACAAGAACAGTTGGTGCCATAAATTTAAGGGGATACCCTTGATCTGCACATATCAATCACAGGAGTAAGATTCGTCCCCCAAGATTGCTCCAATACAACCAAGCTGTGTTCCTTGTAAATAACACGAGAAACTAAATATTAAGGACAAAAAATACTGAGTTCTTCTCTGGAATAATGTTAGATTCAGGACCCTGATGAAAATTTTTGTTATATGATGAAAACCCAAATTTTCCCCGACACCAACCTGTTCTTATCCGCGTTAAAAGTTAAGGTCAATCTTGAAATTGAATTACTGATTACAATTGAACTAGGTCGAAATTATCTTCCGAAAAATATCAATATCAACAATTATGTGTGCAAATTTCAATTATAACATCCCAGATTAAAAACCCTAACCTTGACAAATTCACTGATTTAAGCCAGACACGAAATTGTTCCAATGCAAATAAACCGGTCCCAATATTAGAATTACCATCAAAACCCGCAATATTTTTGTCGTTCAACAGAGTAGATACCACTCCACATCCAAATTCAGAACTTTTCGTCGCAAGGGGCTAAAAGAAGATGAATATAAGAAAAAAGGAACAACAAAACTTCAGACAAGGCAAACCCTAAACCTAACTCGATCATAAACCCCCTCCTCAGAAATACAAAACCTTAGAAGAGAACAAATTGAAGCCTTCAAGTAGCTTAAGGAGGAAAAAAAATAATGCCTTAAACCCTAAAATGCTTCGTGAAGTCTAATACAAAACCTGGATCTTGACCAACCCGTTCGCTGCAAGAGAAACCCTAGAAGCCCTTCTTCGTTCCTCTTTAGAGAGAGAAAGAGTAACAAAAAAAAACCCGAGGAGAGAGAAAGGGAAGTAATGCACGATGGGCTAGCTCGCTCCGGTATTTATAGAGAACTGCCTCCGCTAATCGCGGCTACAAAACCAACCCGTGTCGTCCGATCTGCAAATCTATTTAATCGGATGGCTGCAGATGTAATGCGATATCAGTCGTTGATTTAGATCTAACGGTAAGGATCCCTTCTTCACGAGGATTAGAAACTTATTTGAGATTTTCTGACCGGGGCAGGATTCTTTTTTGACCTTTTTAGCCTTTTATGACGTGGCAATCAGCTGTTACTGAAAAGGCACGTGCTGTTTATATGTCCACACCGACGTACGTAGTTTCGTCATTATTGAGGTCATGCGGTCTTCTAAATATCGTCCCGTTTCAGATATTTCCACCCAAATTTTTAAATAATTTATTTGATTTTTACACTTTTTTTACACCCTCATGTACACCTAGCATGAAAATGATATAAAGGTATTACTTTTTTTTTTATACCGAGATATACAGGCCTCTTAAAGCACCCTGACTAGTTTTCGAGATAATGTCATTCTCCTTTTTAGCAACTATCGGGTACATCAAGGGGAATTAACCCATGGAGGGGCTACCAGGAAGACTCGAACATTCGATCTCCTTTTTGTGAGGGTATTACAACAAATTCTATATATTTACTATTGTATTGGGGGCTCATTCTGAGCCAACTTTATCCAATATGGTTGCCTACTGTATATAAGAAAAATTGATATTTGAACCATTCATTCTTATATGTTCCATTCACATTTATTTCATTCATACACCCTATTTACACTTGTCCAAGGGAGGAATGGGAGGATACTGGATACGATGCATGGGACATATTTGGGCCGTTGATGGGTTTGGGCCTTATTCTACGCTATGCTTAAGAATCTAAAATCCACGCCAGTTTAAAAAAGATATTGAGTTAGCCCAAAGTAAGAGTCCAAATGCGCTTGAGTTCAGATTTTCTTTGGTTGGCTACAGACCCGTTTGCATCATAGTTCTTAGTGAACTGGTCGTCCTACAACACATTAGTTAAGCAGCTGCTAGCTTTGCTCCAAGAAGAAAACTACTCCTTGACAATTCAGATGTCCAACCATGGATAGAGTAAGAAATTGTATCATAGCGTAGATTTAGGTGTAAATTCTGCTTATATTGAATAAATATGAAAATATTTGAAGATTTCGCACAATTAAGGAGTGTTTGAGTATTTTTAAAATCGATGATTGATCCTCAGAAGTTTGCAGGTTGGCAATTTATCTCATTTTTCTATGACGTTCATGACACTTTCTCTCAGACTTATTAATGGTTGTATTATCCACTAATTTGTAGCATTTTTTCGATTACACCCTTTTATATATATATAATTTTAATCAAGCAATAGCTCCCCATCAATAAAACGAAACAAAACAAAAAAATTAAATGAAAAATTACAATTCTACAATTCTATACAAGTCTTGCGTAGGATACCTCGTATAGCAATACTGCTGCTCGACCATCCAGAAAAAAAGGTGTCATTTGCGATAACCTAGCTTTGTGGGATCTACTTGGATATGATCTATGACTGATTTTTCGGTGATGATGTTCTCCTCACCACGTAGATCACTCTTACAAAATATATTATCCCATTATATAATTTCTACACCTGTCTTGAAAAATAGATTGAAAATCAACATTGAAATTTTGATTCTATTTTAATCAGGATATAAATCTTAACGGCTATAAAAAAAAATTATTTTTATTTTTGGCGAAAGTGACATTAATTAATTCCAGGAGGTAAAGACTCATTTGATTGGTTGGGGTTCGATAAAAGTGAAAGAACGGTACTAGCTAAAAAAGAAGAAAGAAGTCAGGATGATTATTATGATGAGTTTGCTTTTCAACCATAAAAAAAGATAACACCCATTAAGATTTGACGCATCAAATACAATCGTACACCCCCACATCAGATATTGGAAAAAAAAAATTAATTAAATTAAAAAAACTACTAAGCTAGCTACTCATCCCAAAATTCATCCTATTCTCATTTTTCTGTATGAACTATAATCTATGATCTATGATCTATAAAGTTGCAATTCAAAATTTACCACATTCATGCAATTATATAAAGAAAAAAATCCGTATACAGCCTTATTTGTACATCGTTATTTTTACATTAGTTGTGGAGTCCACATGATGAGGAACCAATGGCTAATTTTTTGTGAAAATGATCTACAAGATGAGTAGAACATCCTTACCAAAAATCATATCATTCTAAAATTTTTAACCTCATAAAAAATTAATAGAAAATTGATTAAAAATTAATGGTGAACCATGAACGATTAGAAAACAAGTTAATTTTAATGGACTACTAGTTTTAGAATGATTTGATTTTTTGTGATAATGATCTACAAGGTGAAGAGAACATTATCAAAAAATATCAGCCCTTAGATCAATAGCATGTGAGCCCCACATGCCACTGTACATATAAAATGTACAAATAACATTGTACTATGATCTGGACTTTTATGTAAAATCTTAATTATAAAACAAAAAAAAAAAAACAATAAGGAATGAATAGAATTTTTCAATTACAAAATTGAGTCATATCGAAATTTAATTTAATGCAAAAATCTTAATTCCGATTAGGGTATTGTTTGAACTCACTCGTCGATGTTAGGCTTGTTTATTAGTGGGTTTACTATGATGTGTATTTAAAACCAATTTGCATTTAATATAATAATAATTAATCATTAATTTACTTTATTACTTAAAATTTGTAAAGCTTTATATCAAAAAATAATTTTAAATAAAAAATTCAACATAAAAAAAAAAAAATGTAACTATCATGAGCTACTTAGGCCCTGCTTGGTATGCAGCAAAAAATTTGCAGAATGCAAATTACTACAGCTATAGTAGTGGTAGTTTGCATGGACAAACATGACCATAGGTATCCTAACTAGCAAAGGAATACCATACCAAGCAACTGATTTATTGATTTAACTGAAAATAACTACAGATGCGAATTTTTTCGGCATACCAAGCAAAGCCTTAAATTGATTAATTTTCAATGTGTAGGCCACCAGATAGATGGGACAAAAAATGATGATTAACTAGTGTTGTTAATGTTAATTAAAAGTTGTTCATAACAAACTTTTGAAACAAAATTATTAGAGTATAGTTTGAATAATAAATAGTCCCGTCGAACGCTGCATGGCACACTCTTTTCTGGATAGCTCATATCATAATTGTTTGGTTGGATTTTGCATGGATTATATTTTTTATTTTTCATTTATTATGGATTATTATTTACAAATCAAATTTTAGCTTGTCCTTATAAACGGAGGACTACTGAAAGTCACCAACCGAATATGATGTTTAGCCGTTTAAGATTTGTTTGGTTGAGATCATTAATGTCATTAGAAAACAAGTTAACATAATTTTTTATGTCTAATATATATATCACGCTGACTCCAAAAACCAACATATTCAAATGTGGCTCTTCGTTGTAAGGTTGGCATTCATGATGATTTTTATTTAATTTTTGTTATAATATTTTATTAAGCAAATAGGTAGAGACAATTGAATTATCTGGTGGTCCATAAAGAAAATATCAAATAAGAAGAAAGATTAATAATCTAAATCTAATCTAAATTATATATAATACGGCTGCGATCGGCTCAAAATAGTTGATGCCAAACCGTTTATGTTTATCCAAATTGTCGTGTAATACAATTTTTTTTTTATTTTTTTATTTTTCATTTGGTCGAGGATTTGAGACCTATAAATCATGTAAGGCGTAAGCAATCCAATACATTGCCTAAATATGGCTCGATATTTACATTGACTTTTTACAAATTTCACCCCATGCATGTAGCGCGTGTGTGGAGACTCGGCTTACTATAATGTATAACTCTTTCAACATTATAAACCGTGGTAATGTGGTACGTTTTTGCTTGTGAATGAATTCAAACCCTCCTCCTTCGGCTACTTGTCCATACATCATCATCTTCATAGTAAACACCTTTCGATTGCAAGTCCAAATTGGCTTTCATTTATGTCAAGAGTTATATTATAGGGGACATTTGAGTATTCAACTAAGACATACAGGGATTATTTATCCCCTCCTCACTCAATCCCCTTATTTAGTCCTTATTCATTCCCTCTTCTGGTGGGTCCACATGAAAATCTTCTAAATGGCTGATTTTTAAATGAGTATGTTCTCTTTATTACAAGGTCATCATATTAAAAAATCAGTCCGCTTTAAAATTTTTAACTACCACAAATCAATCTTTAGAAATTTGACATAAATTCAGACCCTTTTTTTTATCTTTGTTGTTAATGGTAGATTCTCAATGCAGCATGTTGATCATTTTCACGTAAGCTGCACACAAAGAGGTGTTTCGATATGGTCTAACAAGGAGGGGCAAAATAACCTCACCCATTAACTAATATTGGCTAATTTGAGTGCTGATTTGAGCCCTTGAATAGCTCAAGTCAGTAGTGATCAAGACACATGTGTTTTGTTGCTGATTTGTTCTCTAGACATTAAGAACTCGATGGAAGATTTTAAGTAGGAATTTTGTGGGGACCAAAAATTTTGTGAAAAACTAGTTAGATTTGTAACTAGTTTTCCACAAAATCTCTACTCCCCGCAAAATCCTTACTTCAAATCTCCATCCAAACAAACCATGAATTGAATTGGCCTCAGTCCTGATGGGCTCTATGAACCCTAACCCCATCACATATTTATTCACCATTTTCTATGTAAAGCTAAACAGCACTTTATCAATTCAGAGTGAGTGCAAATGTTTTTTTCGCCTGACTCGAGTAACCAGGAAGCTTAGTTGTCTGAAAACTTTACGACTGGACCCCAGCCTTTATGGAAAAAAAAGAAAAGAAGAAGTATTTTATGGGTCCGACGACACACAAAATTGATCCGACAACAAAACCAGGAAACTTCCTGATCATGCGAGACAACAAAATTTTGTTAGAGTGCAAGTTGAGAAAGTCTTCTTATTAAGCAATCCGATTCGGTTAGAGTATTTTTTAAACTTTAAAACCAGCCTACCAAAACAAAATTATTGTTTGATATTTCCATTAATGGCGATGTTTTAACGATTAATTACACTGTTTACCATATTAACACAACAAGAAAAGGGCATCTAATTATAGTGGTATTATGGTAAATCTAAATATTCCCCATTGCACACAGCAGTGTTAACAGAGAGAGAGAGAGAATGAAAGCTAATTGCGGTGGAAACCATCAAATCAAAAAAAAAATGTTTTTCTCTCTCATTATTCGGTTTTTTTTTTCTCTCTCTATCTCTACTACTAAATCCTTCTCAATTTCTTCAATCCACTAGAGTTTCATGTTCGAAGATTAGGGTTTTTAACACTGGATCGATCTCTCTCTCATTCATTCTATCCGATCTGCTACTACGTTCGTAATAATTTCATGAAAATGCTGTTAGGTAGACGACGAGTTTCTGAATCTTCAACTATCGTGTTAACAGTTGATGACCGAACTTGTTTTTGTTTGAAATTTTCTCGAATTTTTCATCTTAATCGGACAGCACACGCCTCTTACTGAGTCATTTGATGTCTTTGACTTCAGAAACGGTGAATCCAACACTTCAGGAGAGAATTGTTTACTTGTAGATGTTTTGCAGTTAGGGTCTTTGTTCTAATTTGGTAGTAGAAGAGTTTGAAGAGAATAAAGCAACATTTCGGGGTTTTTAGGTTGTTGAAATTGGAGGGCTTTAATCAAACCCTGCACATTTACTGTTGAATTTGGATACTATGCAAGCGGAATTCTAGGGGTTTTGTGACTGTTGAGTTCTTAAGAGTTAGGGTTTTGTCATTATCCAAGATGATATGGTAAGCATTTCAGTATCGATGGTTATTGGAAATTTACACTTGGGGTTTATGCATAGAAATGTCAGTTTTGATAAAATTGGGTTTTCGGTTTGAGGGTTTGTAGGTTTTAGTTATTTCAGTGCCAAGTGTAAACAGGGTGTTCATTATGACTTGTTGGTTAGTGAAGAATTTGGGTTTGATTTTGGGTGTTATGGGAAAAGTGAAGTGAGGTCTTTTGTTTGGCAACTTGGGTGGTGAAGATGCCTCCTTCTCCATCATGGGGATGCTCTCCAGGGAGGGAGTTCAGAGCAGCGAATCACAAGCGAGGACGCAGTCTTGATGGTGGGTTACTCCTGAGGGAGAAGGATGATGATCTTGCTCTGTTCAATGATATGCAAATGAGAGAAAAGGACAACTTTTTGCTTCAGTCTTCCGATGATCTCGACGATTCCTTGTGTAATCTCCAAATCCAACCTCCATCTTGTTTTGTTTTTGGTTAATCTACAATTTTTAGTGTTTGAGATATAGTTTGTGTAACGGACGTATGTGGTACATCCTTCTTTCTCTTGTTTAATTTTGATTTCTACCTTTCAGCAATGAGGTTGAGATACTTTTCAACTTCGAAGCTTGGCATCTTGATTCCAGTTCGAGGTGAGAGCAGTGACCTTCTTGATGGAGACGGTGACAAAAAGGACTACGACTGGTGAGTGTTGTCTCAACTCCTTTGATGTGTCTAACTTAATCTAGTTAAAGTACTATGTCTTCGACAACAATTTGCAGTTGGTTCTATTGAATTTGAACATAAAACAGAAAAGGAAACCTCAATTGATAGCTAAGAACTCTATTTTATGTATGTCATTGATATGCAATTAATGCATTGGCCATAGATAATACTTGAAAGGCTTATAACTAAGCTTTGATAACATTATGTTAGTAATCCATTACTACAATGGGTACACTAATCAATAAGATTGATGAAGTAGCAAATAATGCAAAAACTGCTAATTAGAAAATTTGTGTGATTTATTGAATAAAATGTACATTTATGGTTTGATAAGAAATAGATTCTACCTTTGTCATTCTATTTGTTATGCTGTTTCGCTACAACCAATATTTCACTCTGCCTGGCACTAACGCTATAGTTGGATTGCACTGAAGGCTATTAACTCCTCCTGGAAGTCCCCTTTTTCCTTCGTTGGATGACGAGACTCCATCAGTAAATCTTTCGCGCAGGGGCAGACCTCGAAGTCAACCTGTTACTATAACAAGATCAGCTACAGTAAGTTACTAGTGTTACTATTGTTGGTTGTAAGTTCTTAGTTTTTTTCTCTGCAACAATAACCAATGTTTAATTGCTTATATTCTTCAAGTGTATCCTGATAATGGCCATGTATGGCAGATGGAGAAGAGTTACAGGACTAGTAGAAGTAGCGCAAGCCCACACCGGTTGAGTCCATCTCCTCGATCTGGAAATAGTATCTCGCAGTCAAGAGGAAGGCCGTCCTCTGCTTCTCATTCTAGTCCAACTCCCACTTTACGGCCAAAGACACCATCCCGCAGTCCATCTAATCCACCAAATAAACCCTCAACACCTACTCCAAGGAGTTCCACCCCAACTCTCCGGAGGACGAACACAGGGTTGAGTGGCACTTCAGTCTCGTCTGGAAGAAGTGGAAGCTCTCCAGCAAAGGCAAGTCGCGGGAACTCCCCTTCATCAAAATTGCAGGCGTGGCAATCTGGTATACCTGGTTTCTCCTCGGAGGCACCTCCAAATCTTCGTACTTCTCTCTCGGATCGTCCGGCATCATATGTGAGGGGCTCATCACCAGCCTCGAGGAATGGGAGGGGCTCATCACCAGCATCTAGGGATGGAATGGACTCATCCTCAAAATCTGGAAGGCAATCAATGTCCCCAACTGCTTCTAGAAGTGCAAGTTCATCATATAGTCATGATCGCGACCGGTTTAGTTCCCAGAGTAAGGGTTCCGTGGCATCATCTGGTGATGATGACATAGACTCTCTGCAGTCCGTCAGTGTCAGTGTCTCGACCCGCTCATCTGCGAGGAAAGTTGGAGTGTTTCCAAATAGCAGAACCCCGACATTTTCCAAGAAGCTATCCAGAACACCATCCTCAAGTTCTGCTCCGAAAAGATCCTTTGATTCTGCACTTCGACAAATGGTATGCTTTTTGTTGTCTAAAGCTTTATTTATTTATTTATTCATTTATTCACTTATTTATTACTGAGTACTTATGATCAAAGTAGTGCCACCAAGCAACTATTAAATAACAGCAAATCAGAAAATTGGTCCATTTGGATCAGTCTAGACTCTAGTGGGCTGTGGTTCATACTTGACACTGGACCAGCTCCAACTTTCAGTCCCGGTTCCCATTGCTCAGTCTACCAGTACAAATTTTTGGAGCTCATACTGAGTCTTTTAAAGTTTGGGACTGTAACAACAGTGTCAAGAGACCATTCCCCTTCTTATGGTTAATTTAATTTGATTAGGTCAGATTTTCCTCTCTCAACCAAATTGTTTCCTATGAAGTGATTGGAATTACAATCTATTAATCATGGCAAGAAACAAGAAATAAAAAAGAGACAAGTTTCATATGGATTCTTTTTGGGTTATTCTTATGGTCAATTTTTACGCAAGGTTAAGATCTTGGAGACCTATTTCGTTATAAATGCATGCGTTGATAGTTTGACCTGTTGTTTTCCTTTATAGATGCTTTTACAATTGTGTTTTCTTCACATGGCTTACATGGGATTCTGTTTTTCTGTTCTTTCTCTTTGTTGTATTATAGGACAAGAAAAGTCCTCAAAATATGTTCAGGCCACTTTTATCTAGTGTTCCAAGCACTACATTCTTTCTTGGGAAAGCAAACTCTTCACATCAACCTACGATCTCTAGGAACTCCTCAGTTGCAACCAGCAGCAATGCAAGTTCTGAACAAGGTGGAAGTGGTGCACATAATACTGTGGGTAGTGATCCTTGCCAGGATGATAATACTGAATGGGGAAAGGCACTGAATTCTGATCCTCAAACTGAAGTTTTTAACTCTGACAAGGTGGATGGGATGAATGAAGATGTTGGGCATGAAATCCATGACGGGACACCTAATCTTGGACGTTGCGAGTTTGAAGGTACAACAAGTGAAGTTAGGCCAGGTGAATCTGAAAACTTCAGCAGTCACAATGCTGCTGCTGCTATTCCTGCATCTGCCTCTGGGTCTCTGTATATTGAGGACTTTGATTGCCATGATAATGTGGCCTCCTGTTCTATGTGTGGTAGGAAGTTTTGCATTATGGAGTCGACAGAAGAGAGCGATGGAATTTGTCCAGATTGCTGTAAGAAAGATGTATGCTTGCCTCTGACCACTACAGTGATTCCAGCAGTTGTTACACAGCCGACCGAAATTCACTCTCAGATGAATTTAGAAGAAAATAAAGCTTTTGATGACTTGGAGCCTGAGGTAGGAGTACCTGAATTGACAGAACTTACTACAAGGGGTGAAGCATTGCTTGTTGAAGATGTGATTAATGTGGAACAGGGTCAGAGTTGCTTGCTAGACAGTTCACATGTAAGGTCGATGGTGGAGGAAAGTAAGCAGCATTTTCTCAATCAGCAAGTGGTGGGCCAGGCCATGGTTAGTTCTAACCACCTTGACAGTGTAAGTGCAGATCAGCAGTTGCATTACAATGCCCACCCAAGCTTGAACATTGATGTTTCAGAAGGTGCTGGAATTCCCATTCTTCTGAAAAGGTCAAGTAGTAGCAAGTCACATGTTGCTCACGGGAGGGCTTTTTCTGCTACTAATATACCTTATGATGATCTCACTTATGCAAGAGACAGCGTGAACAAAATGAGAAGCTCTATTGGGCATTGTAGTGTCTCAGCGACATCATCTCTTGATTTGAGCTCGTCTAAACAAGAGGTTCATGTTCAGCGGCAGTTAAGTGGCAGGAAAGCTAACATGGAGAATTCTGGGCATGATTTGATTACAAAACATAATAGGTGTGGATCATCCTTTTCTGAAATTTCAGATCATTCATGTCAGGCTTCGGTGCTTCCTAGGAGCACAATTGAAAAGAAGTTTGATGTTTCTGCTGGAAATGTGGAATACAAGGCTTTAGAAGAAACACTGCTGTTTACTGAGGATCAAGGTAAAGATACAGAGGTGGATGATACGCATTCCTCTTTTATCAGGACAACTGTTACTGAGGGAGAAAGACTGGGTTCCACTGAGAGCTGTAGAAAAATGGATTCTTCTGCCTCAGAATCAAGCCATACACCAAGCATTCGCTTAGAAGATACTTCAGTTGCAACATTTACAGATGATGCCTGTTGTATTTCATCTGAGAATGCTGAGGGCTTCCCATGTAAAACAAGGAGTATCTCGGATATAGGAGAACCAATTATGACTCCAGAGTCCTCCATTGAGGAAGATGCCATGCTGAACAGTTGTGTCTGTGGAATTGATGTCACTGAGGATCACACGCACAGCTTGTTGGTTACGGTATCAGAAGAACTAGAAAATGGTCACGAGAGTATACCTGGTTCACAAATAGGCTCCCCAAATTCAAAATGCAGCATGGATGAATTGACGAAGCCTTCAGTCCCTATGACTTCAGAGGAAGGTATACCTATTTCTGCTATGGTTTTCTTTTGTGCATACTCATATGCTAGATCCTCTTCAAATTCTGCAGCTGTTTTTATTTATTTATTTATTTATTTTTTTTCGTGTGCTAGATTCTCTTCCAATATACTTCTCTATCTTCTAGTTTTCAAGTTTCATTCCATAAAAAACATAGATTTGTTCGGTAGGCAACCGAAAAGTTCTTCAAATTTGCAATCTGCTTTTGTGCAAGAAGATTGAAATGATTACTGACTGCCTACGGTATTTCTGTTGCAATGTATGATTCTGAATAGATAATTATTAGGATTTTCCCCTGAAAAAAAAAATTTATTAGGATTTGGATATTGGCAATTATCCAGTTTTCATTTACCCCCCTTCATATACCCGGTCCTTCTCATTGTACAAATACAGATGAGTTTCCAGCAATACTACAAATAGAAGGGCAACTCCCTTAGTATGATAGATAGAGAATTGCCTTCATTTTTTCTTTTGTGAAAGTTATTGGCTTTTCTCTTTGACTCGTTCACGATTCATTTACTATGGTAACATTGTCTTTTAGAACTTGTCTTTGAGATGAAAGTCTTAAGCTTTATAAATACTCTTTCTGACCGAGTCCTGGCTTTTGACAGAAGAATCAAGAGTAACAGTGGGGTGCCAAGGACATGAAGCAAGAAGCATATCCATGAAAGAAGCAACTGATACACTACTCTTCTGCGGATCGATCGTTCATGATCTGGCTTACCAGGCTGCAACCATCGCGATGGAGAAAGAAAACTCAATTCCCTTAAAGGGTGCCAGGCCAACTCTCTTGGGTAAAACCAGTTCTGACAGGAAGGAGTCACGTGGCAGAACTATCAGTAAACGACCCTCGGAATCTCAAAAGGCCAGACAGAGGCGAGTGGAAGTAGATGGGAAGATTTTATCGACCAAGACCGACACCAACATAAAAGACAATGAATATGAATCCATGAAACACAGTTCAGTGGTTCCGAACAAGGTTGACAGTTTGAGGCCTCCAAAGCTGGAGTCCAAGTGCAATTGCACGGTGATGTAAGAGTTTGTACTTAAGTTCTTCGTATGTATTTGTGGGGGCATCTTGTTTAGATTTTTCTCCATCATCAGTTTCTCTACCAAATTTATTTGTAAGAAAGAACCACGTTGTGAGTGTTGCATAATCCTGTAAAAAGTTCTGTTTTAATCTTGTTTAGATTTTTCTCTATCAATTTATTTCACGAGAGGAATCTGAGGTTTGTTTGTGTCCTTTTCCAAATTCGTTCGGCTTTTTTTTTTTTTAATCTTCGGGGGTGTATTGAATCGGGAGTTTTAAAGATTTTGACAGATTCTTTTAGTAACGAATTCTCTTGGATCTTAATAGAATCCAATTGATTTATAATGTTTCTTGAAAAAAATCTAGAGATTTTTATGGATTCATGTTGCAGAGTTTGCTAGACTTCTTTTACAAGTTTATAAGGATTGTCATGGATTTATGAGAGGATCAAAGCACCATTTTTGTTAACTATCAATGGTGGTGGAAATGTTGGTGGAGGTGTGGGGTTCTTCATTTGCTCAAAATAACAAAGCATAGCAGTAAAAAGAAAAAGCTTCAATGACTTCTTCGACTTTTTACTGTGTTTGCTTCTCAGGTCCTCCAAACATTCCTTCAGAAAAACCCACTACAGGAAATATGTTTGAAAGAAAACTCTTGGAGCAGGGGTTCAAAGTAGAACTAACCTAAGATGTCATGATTGTATATTTGAACTCTTGTGAGAAATCTAACCTAATTTTATGGCATTGATGTGGTAATATTTGGTTATTGGATGGGACATGATATTGACGATGGATGGGGTTATACAGAAGTTGTTGTAAATCGATCAAGCTTTTAAATTGATGATGGATGGGACCTAATATTGATGATGGGTGGGGTTATTTGAAGGTTCTTTAAAAAAACTGGTGGTGGCAATGTTTAGATGGTAAAATTGTGCTGGTGGTGGTGGTGGTGCTGAGATGGTGGAGGTGGTGATGATATGGTAAGGTGGTTGTGGTGAGAGAGAGAAAGAGATCAAAGTGACCCTAGCTTTTCACTTTTAAAATTCCACCAAAATCTCTAGACTTGGTTGGATTATTAAATGAGAAAAATACACATATCAAGCCTTCAAAAGTTCATAAAAATCTATGAAAATCTTGGGCCCCTTAGAATCCTTAAATATCCAAGTGAAATGAATACCTCGGATTTTTAAAGAGTCCTTAGGAATCATGTTTCAATATCACGGAGTTTGGAAGACTTTAAAATCCATGCAATTGAATACCTCGGATATTTAAAGAATCGTTAGAAATCATGTTTGAATATCACAGATTTCGGTGGATATTTAAAAATCCACCAATATCCTAATTCAATACACCCCACTTCGTTTAGACTAGTCTCAATGGCCCTATCACGCAATGTTCTTAACGAGACACTCAAATCAGAAGTCAGAACCATGGACCTCGGCCCAAATCCGGTGTAGGATATTTTTGTTTGGTGAATTGGACATTTTTTTTTAGAGAAGTGTCATGCTTCTTTTTCTAAACATTCATATCACTTTAGAATGGGGTGCGAATTACCAGGGTATGTAAAATATAATGACCGTTAGATTAGCCTTCTGTAACAAATTCCTAAGAATTTGCTGTAATTCAAGCATCTCGGATAAGAAAATCGGTGATGTTACAGTATTTTCTACGGAAGATATAATTTTCGATAGATACACATTATTTTAGGATTGGATGCGAATCACGAAGATATATGAAAACCAGTTCTACCGTTAGATTAGCTTTCGGTAAGATCTAGAAAAATACATAGCGGGGCCTTGTTCCCGGGATCCAATTCTAGTCCGCTGATTGGATACTATGAAAAAATAAAATAAGAATGAAAGTACATAATTAGAAGTGGGAGCAAGCATATTCTTGAACGAAACGATGGATATTCATTTGAACTTGAACGTCACCCCCTCCCTCGGCCCTCGCAAACAAACAGAGCCAAAGACAGTTGGTTTTTGCAACATTATTACAACGAAGAAAATTCTTCAGCTGCTGCCCTAAAACTCAGAATTTACAACCTCTTCCCTCCCTCCACGGACCAAAATTTCCCACCGAAATCGTTGTTTGTAGTTAGAGAATCAGTCTTTTCTCTCTCCTCTGTCTGTTGTCCGATCTGCAAACGGAAGGAAAGACAAGAAAACGATAAAAGAGGAATTGGAAGATCAAATCAGGTGATCGATTAGGAAATTAGGTTTCAGGTGAAGTGGAGGCGAGAAAGAGAGAGAGAGAGAGGATGGTTGATAGTGATTTAGTGGTGTCTTCAGCTGCTGCTACGTCGATCCACGACACTTTCGCGACTTCCACCACCTCCGCCTCCTCTCCTTCTCCTTCTTCCATCTTTACGAATTACCCGTTCATCTCTGCTGTCATCGCTTTTGCTCTCGCTCAATCTATTAAGTTCTTCACCTCCTGGTACATCTCTCTCTCTCTCTCTCTCTCTCTCTCTCTCTCTCTCTCTCTCTCTATATATATATATATATATATATATATATCTTCTCTTTTGAATTCTATACGAAAACTGTCTGCTGGATACCTTACTGTTTGAAAATCGATGCAACAAAAGTACTTTTCTATCCTCCCCTGCATTTTCTCTTATTCAAAGAAATGATAACAAAAATCTTGCACTAGTTTCACAAATGAAATGTTATATAAATGATGAATTTCCGGCTTCAGTTTAGCTAGTTTTTAATTACTTGTTATCTCTCTGTTATAATTTGTAATTCTTAAACAACTGCTTTTTCTAAAAGTTAAGAGAGAATTGTTGATATTATATTTATGCGGATCTTGGGTGGGGCCAGTTTTCCTAATAGTGATGAAACAATTAGCTAAATTCAAGAGGAGTCACTCTTTGGAAGATTTGCGGATGATATAGTGTTTACAGGATGAGCATAGCCAAAGGAAGTTTAAGTGTATGAGTGATTAAGTTCCCATTTGTGAAACTGTGATTTGATTTTATGCTATGAAAACTCAATAATGGCACCAGAGAGAATGAATATATAGGTGTATATCAAAAATGAAAAAGAAAAAGAAAAAGAAAAAGAAAAAGAATGAATATATAGGTGTAGGTTTTTAAAACGGCAGGGGAAAGCCGAAAGACATGGATTTAAGGACAGGTTCACTGGTAGCTTTCTTATTGGAAGAAATGAATTTATAGAGAATTGAGTTGAGGAACATGGTTTTTGTTACAGACCTCGGTATAGTTGGGTGAAGATTATGACGGTGATTATCTTATTATATGCTCTATTTCTTATGAAATGTGACTACAGTACTTCGAGAAATACAACTAAAGAAGGTTATGCTACGAATTTTTGATTCATGGATTAATTATGACTTGTAATTTGTAAGCCTTTCTATCCTAAATTCCTTACATGAAAATAAAGTGAACGGAAATGTGATTCTAACAATTTGTGTTCCATCCAACTTCACAACTTGCTGTTAAAGTTTCCTTACTAGTTTTCATTATTCAATTTCTCCTAAGAGTCATAAACTTTGATAGATTTGCAGGTATAAGGAAAGACGCTGGGATGTTAAACAACTTGTTGGATCTGGCGGGATGCCATCATCCCATTCTGCAACAGTTGCTGCTCTTGCTATGGCTATTGGATTTCAAGATGGCTTTGGAGGATCGCTGTTTGCCACTGCAATGATCTTAGCAGCTGTGGTACGATTCCTCACTCAATCTTGTAGAGAAGTTCTAATTATCAATTTGTACTCCTAGTATCCTACAGTACATAATTGTATGATGCATAGTTTAGTCTAATATATATTTCGTCTTTGAAGCCAATAACTGTTATTCTTCCTGGTTGATTAAGTAGCACACTGTGGACACCTTGAGATTTCCGCATGTTTTTCCACTATTATGTTGTATATTGGTAACTATAAGATATGAACTTGAGATCTACTTGGATTCTAAAATCAATCATGCAATGAAAAAGTTTCGATTTGGTTATGGATAACACCAGTCTTCGCTCTCTTAAGTTATCATATGATCAGAACAAAAATGAAATAACTAATGTTTAGATTAATGGATCACTGTGCAATGCATTCATTTTGGAGATTTCTTATGTAAGTCATTCCTTGGCAGGTGATGTATGATGCATCTGGTGTTAGATTACATGCTGGACGCCAAGCAGAGGTCTGATTTTGCTTCCTATTCTCTTCCATTTTGTTTGATTTTTTTTTTTTAAACTATGCTTGGTATTATGATAGAGAACAAGTCATGGTACTTTCCTCCGATTGGATGGGGATTCATGTCATCATAACAAGCATTATCCCCACTTATGGGGGTATGCTGGGCATGATAACTGTTATGCTTTAACGCCAAAAGATCAATTTTATAGCTTGTATTCCTTTTATTATAAGGTGAAGTAGCAGGAAAAGTTTTATCTGTTATCATTTTCTTTCAAAACCTTGTCTTTTGCAGGTATTGAATCAAATTGTATTTGAACTTCCAGAAGAGCATCCTCTGTCTGACACCAGACCACTACGTGAACTTCTTGGCCACACACCTCCTCAGGTTTGATTGAATCCCTCAAATGACTTGATCCAAATTGATCTCATATCACATATTTAGTAGAATCTAGTATCATTGTTACAACACCTATTTATCATAATAAAGTGACTGCAAATTTTATCTTCATAATCTAGTTTTTCTTAATATCATCCGAGTATAATAGTTTTTTCTTTTAAAATACTATAACCAATTAGTCCAAAAGAAAAATGACTTCTTTAGTTATATCCCCAAATAGTAATGACTAAATATAATATCCCCATAAAATTCATTTCTGTTGTGCTGAAAATGATTTTCAAAATGATGCCGTCTACCTCGTGGAAATTTTTTTGTGTTGGTTATTAAAATACTATGAAGTGACAACTTTTTACAGACACTCAAATACCTTAAGCAAAGTTCGAGCTTCCATTTTACTCAGTCTACATGGTCAAAGTCTAAGGTTCCAAGAAAATGTGAAATTTCGTATACCTACCATTTGAGAATGTCTTGTATATTAGGTGGCACTATAAAAGTGCAGATCAAATGATCATCATAGTTTGGTGCCTTAAAAACCTGCATGAGGTCTTTCACTCCATAAGGAATTGATTCTTCTCTTAATCTCTTCACTTATTGCTGCTGTTTTCTAGTAGAAGCTGTAAATTCGTGGTCACTAAATGAATTTAGCATAGTTTAATGTTTTCCCTTCTGGGGGTTGCAATTTTTGACAGGTTATTGCAGGTGGGCTGCTGGGATTTACCACAGCGTTAATTGGCCACTTGATCAACATAGCTGTAACTCAAGCTTGATGCTTATGTAGATGCCATCTGGCAGCCTCTTCAACGCCTGACCACCAATTGCTCCTACAGGACAGGAAGCCATTCATAAACCTGTTGCCTGATTTGGTTTTTCAGATATGCAATTTAAACCCAGAGTCTGTAATTGTGTTATAATTACTTTGTCGCATGAAACTCTTAGTACAATACCTGCAAACTTTCTGTTCTGTAATAGTTTCTGAAAATGAAAATGTTTGTTGGTTTCTATCATGCAGCTACAAGCCTACAACAAAACTTACAGTTCTATTCACTAATTGGTTCAATAGTTGTCTGAGAAAATTTTATAGGCATAAATGTTAAGCTAGGGTGTCCTCAGATTATAAGAAAAAAAGAAAAAAAGAAAAAAGGACATACATTAAGAACTTCCCCAACAACCATACAACAAACAGGGAGAGGTGGTTCTTATTTATTAGTAGTAGTAGTAGAAGTGAAACAAGATGGACCCATTACGATGATAACAACAGAAGGTAACAGCTGAAGACCCTGAAAACTGACTAACATGATTCTAATAGGCTTCCAGATGATGAACTTGTTCAGAGCTTAGAGGTTCCCTTGGGGTGATGTAGAACAATATTGTTATAAGCATCTAGAGTCAGAAAATCATCCAGGGTTGGTGCAGTGCACTGCCGGGTGAAAATCTTGCAAGCTTCCTTGTACATTCCTCGTTTGAACCTTTCTGCACCGACCTCTCTTTCGATCCTTGCCATCTCTTCTTCTACCACCCTCCCAAAGAGCTCCAAACTCACCTTCACCCCAAGCCCGTCTCCATTCAAAACTACTCCGTACTTCAACCATTGCCAATTCTGAACTCTGCTAATCTCTGCAGTGGCAGCATCCTCCATCAGGTTGTAAAGAGGCACTGAACCGGTTCCGGTGAGCCATGCAGCCAAGTACTGGATTCCGACCCTGGTGTTTAGCCGGAGGCCGTCCATTGTCCTGACACCTCTAGGCTTCTGTATCAGGTCTTCTTCAGTTATATTCACTGCATCTTCTCGCTTGATTGTTTGGATCTGGTTGGGGGTGTTTCCCATGTTGTTTGCGAAGACTTCCATGATGGCAGGAATCAGACCAGGGTGGGCTGCCCAAGTCCCATCATGGCCTGCTCGTACCTCACGCAGCTTATCCTTCCTCACTAACTCCAGTGCTGCCTCATTTGCTACTGGATCATCTCTGATAGGTATCTGAGCTGCCTGTCAAAGAACAAGTAGATGTATATATCATTCACTCGGAACTTCACTCTCATACATGCATTTATATATATCTAAAAGTCATGCAGGAGACAGATCAGAGTTTAACTTACCATGCCACCCATGGCATGCACCCCACGCCTATGACATGTTCGGATGAGGAGGTCAGAGTAACTCCTCATGAAGTGCTGAGCCATGCCAACCTGAACTCGGTCAGGGAGTAAGCGATCTGGGTGACCCTGGAAGGTTTTGACATAGCTGAAAATGTAGTCCCATCTACCACAATTCAACCCAACCGAGTGATCACGTAGTTCATAGAGGATTTCATCCATTTGAAAGACAGCAGGAAGAGTCTCGATCAGTACTGTAGCTCTGATGCTTCCTCTCTCAATTCCAGCCATCTTCTCTGCCTTCTCAAACACACAGTTCCATATCTTAGCTTCCCTGCAAATCACACAAACCTTATGGAGATCTACATATACTAGCTTAATTTCCACCAATCCTACAGGTAATTAATGAAGTAAATTAAATGTTGAAAGAGATCTATATACTAGCTTAATTACCTTGAATGCTCCATTTTGGGGAGGTAGAAGAAAGGACCAAAACCAGCTCCATGATTCTGGCGGAAGGCTCGATAGTTATGGTAAAAGTAGAGACCAAAGTCGACGAGGCAACCAGTCGCAGGTTCACCATCAATGAAAATGTGAGCCTCAGGCAGGTGCCATCCTCGAGGACGAACAAAAAGTTTGGCAGTCCTCTCATTGAGCCTGTAAACTCTGTTCCTGGCTTGGTCATGGAAGCTTATGGTTCCTTCTACTGCATCCTTCAAGTTAACTTGACCTTTCATGAGATTTTCCCAGGTTGGCGACAATGCATCTTCGAAGTCAGCCTATCAAAACCAAAACCAAACACCACCATCCAGAATTTTGTTTATTATTTGAGTAAAAAGAGCAAGGATTCCACGTACTGAAGCAGAGGTGACCTTGAAATCACATTCTCTATGTTTTAATTATGTTCTTGAATTGATCTTCCTTGAAATTGATATTCATACAATGTTGTTAGAAGATTTTTGTGGTCTTTCAGAGGGATGATCCAAACACCACCTTCCTAAAAATCATATCATTCTAAAACATGACCACAAAAAAATTGGATGACTTATGGGCTGTCAAATTGTATATAGGGTTGAAACTTCAAAACCATAAAGATGATCTACATGTGAAGAGATTGTCGCCATATTTCCTAGGTCATTTTTATGTGAGTTCGGATCATCCTTATGTAGGCCCTACAAAAATTTCATGACTCATTAAATATAACCTTTTAATACTTCTATTATTAGAAAAAAAAAAATTAAACATAACCTTTTGATCAATATATCCTAGCCGAGGACTGTAAAGAGTCGAGTTGGTAGTTCTGGTTATATCATTCTTTGGTTCAACTGGTCAAAAATTAACAGCCAGGTACACACCACGTGGTCGACATGCAGGGCATAAGTTGAAATGATCATCACTAACATCCAACGGTCTCATTTTACGCTATCAAATTGACTTATTTTGACCCTATGATATTGTCCTCCTATACACATGCATGCGTTCAAATTAATGATCATCTGATCATCATCATCATCATCAAAGTAGTATGTATATATACTATAGTTAATAACTCACCATGAACACTTTGGCACCAGAGTTGAGTGCGTTGATGATCATCTTACGCTCCACTGGGCCCGTAATCTCCACCTTACGATCAGCCACAGCCGGTGGCACCGACGCACAAACCCATTCTCCATCTCTCACGTACCTCGTTGCAGGATCAAACCCTGGCAACCCACCTGCGTTGTACCTCCTCTGTGCCTCTCTCCTGCACTCCAACGCATACTTTATCCGACTTCGAAACTCACGCTGCAAATCCGCAACAAACTGCAACGCATCCTTAGTTAGGATTTTTGCAAACTCCTCACTGTAACGTCCCCTGATATCTACTCCCTCCGGTACATCGTACCCCCCACCACCCATCTTTCTCCCTGCTGTCATCATCATCGGTGCATAAGAACCGTTGGATCCTAGTCCTCCCATCATCTTTTTTTTTTTTTTTTCTCTCTTTCTCTACTTGTTTGATGAACAACTTCTGAAGATGATGAGTTTATATGTGAAATTGCTGCATGTACTGGTTTGTTTTGTCTCTAGTCTAGAGTGATGGAAATATATTGAGAAGGCAAGTGGATAGGATCATCGTTATGGCCGTGTATGTTTAGATTGGGGAGTAGAGTATTATTGTGGCATTATGTGCGTCAGGATGATCAGAATAGTAACAGCCATCACCTCGGGAAACGGTAGATGGATATTACGGGGTTTTTGATTTTTGTGCCTATATCATTCATTCATTGGGATGGGGAAGTTTGTTTTAGATTAGGTGAGATGGTCGACACGTGGTAATATCTCCTTGTACTAGATAGAAAGCATCCTTATCGGTGAAAAGGTGACTTAAAATAGATGCTATTTTGTCCACCCACTTTAACCATTGGGTGTACGAATTGAGGATCCCACTAAAACATCAAGTTTTTAAATCTTAATTTATTTAGTATGGGACAATTTGGCAGAGGGGTGATGCTCCTATTCATTTACTGATGTTTATGTTGTGAAGATATTTCAAAACTAAAAATATTTTTTTGGTCTTGTTGACGTGTGCCCTAAGGGCACAGGATAAAAATATTTTTGAAGGAATTTTTTTGCAAGTTACAGGTCTTCAAATCAGCTAAATTTTTGTAAGCATAATATTATCATTATTTATAGATGTTCACAAAAAATCAGCTCCATCAGAAATATCTAACCCTCTAAACAAATCACTTTAAATGTCAACCGTTCATTCATACTATTAAAGTTTAAATTAAGTGTTCGTGGTGCTAGAGGGTGCTAAAGGACTCCGATTGAGCTGATTTTTTTTAGATATGATCCAAATAGTATAAATAACATACGTATCAAAAAATCAGCCAATTTAGACAACTTTAAAAAATTTAAAAAAAAATACAAAACTAAAAAGCTTAACATTGCACATGTTAATTAACAAAATCCATATTTTTTAATCAGCCGTTCAAAAGTTTTCGTTCTCGCTTCACACTCTGATTACTTAGTTTTAAATATCAATAAAAAGAATTTATAGCCGGATTCCTTTAATTTCTTACAAAGTCCCCACTGAATCGAGCTAGGGATGAAATTCTATAACGATCATGTTGTTGATGACCCTTGTCTCGTGAGCTCACGTCCAAGCGTATGCCTAATTCTTCATCGACCTTATAGCATGACCAATTGGAATCTATAAGGAATTGTTAGAAAATAATCCTAAATTTTCTTCACCTTCCCAGCAAAAAAGCAACAAATAATGAGTGGTTGTGGACTGTCTCATCACAAGCTTTACACAACTCACATTTCCTTCGTTCTTTGAATAATTTCCAAACTAATTAATAAGGAGTGATCAGGGAATAAGTTCCTGTCTCTTGACTTCATCGAGTCATAATTTTATTGAACAACTATTTTTTCTAAACGCGGGGGTGGATCATATTCGTCCAACATGTTTAGACATTCTTCACCAAGGACACCCCTCGAGGCGCTGATCAAATCTCCATGAGTCCTTTTCCATTTGCCTCTAACCCAGCTGCCAAGAACAATGAGCTCAACAACTCAAGTAAACTCGCAATCTATTGAATCTAAATTTTGTTGAGCACTTGTGCCAACTCTCTCCTTGTAATTTGTATAATACATATAAGTGAACTTTATGTTGGGTTGATTTTGATCTTTATGATTAAGAGATCATCCTCATAAAAAATCGACTTTTAGATTGTTCTAATGTGACCCTCACAAGCAAGTGTAAATAGTGCTATGGGTTTATTTTGACGATCCATGACTGATGTTGATCTAGATGATGAAAAAATCACCATTACAAAAACAGTAGTGCTGTTTGGCCATACCATATTACAAAACAAATGCCAGATTCTTATGTGGCATGGTGGGTCCCACTGCCACATAAGTTGGAAACCCCCTCATAACACTTTTAGGAGAGGAAAAGTGGTAGGTCCCACCCTGCCACATAAGTATCTGGCATTTGTTTTGTAACATGGGTGGGCCAAAAAGCTTTATTGTTACAAAAAAGAATTAGTTTTTTTGATCATCTCCATCCGACTCCATTGATAGGTGAAAACCAATTTTAGCCAAACTAAAGACACACCCTACTTTTGTTCCATCTTAAAATTGGGATAAAATATTGTATCCGATTTCCATTTAGGACCCAGCCCACTAAAGGTGTGGATCCAATCTAAATTTTGCACCCATCAGTGACCACTGGACCCAATCTATTGACAGCCCAAGTTTTATACAATGGGCCTATCAAAATACACGACGCATATGGATCAATTATACACTCCACCAATATTTATCATATAATTTTGGTGTTTAATTGGAATATTCTGGCGATATTCACGTCACCGCCCAAGACAGATACAATAATTCGCTGATACAGAACCGTTGATTTGAAAGTATAATTAACACGTTTTAAGATCGTAGGGCTTTAATTTAGGAGTCTACGATACTAACGTACATCTATGGATACGACATCAGTAAAAATATCATATCATATCATATGAATAGCATCTAAAATAGTCTTTTGTGGCGGCGACTTTTCAATTTTGCATTCATAATTTAGTAGTGGGTCTGAAAGAAATTTGGGGGAGTTTTTTTCGTTCGCGAAGCAACGACGACGCCTCTCTCCTTCTCCTTTCATTCTATTTTGATTCTCATCGTTGGTAAGTCTTTTCCAAAATTATTATTTCCTGAATCTCATCCAATCTAATCTATTAGATAGAGAAAGTGTTTTTAATTTTACATTGACATCTTGGTTTCTAGGGTTTCTTCTTCTTCTTCTTCTTCTTCTTCTTCTTCTTCTATCTAGATCTCATTTTCTCTCAATCTCTCTGTCTCTCTGCAAGTTTTGGTTTTGAAACAGAAATTTCTATTTTCAAACTCGAAAATAGAAGATTTCGAGTATAAAGTTAGGTTTTTTTTTTTTTGGGTTTTCTCTCTTAGTATCTTTATCAGATCTGTGGTTATTGGTTTTTGGATTTTAGGGTTTCTTTGAACTTAGGGTTAAAAAGCCAAAAAAAAAAAAACCACAAAAACGTGCTTGATTTCTAGAGGTTCTTTTAGGGTTTTGATTTTGGTTGGTTAGGGTTTTGAAATTTCGGCTTGATATATGGCTGCGGGAAGAAATGGGGGTTATCATGATAATGAAATCAAGGACCGCGAGTCAGACCTAGAAGTTACGAAAAAGAGGGATCTTTGTTATCCCAAGGAAGAATATGATCGTGATCGTGAGCGTGACCGACAACATAGTCGATCATCTCGTGAAAGTGAAAGGAACAAAGAGAGGGATTCCAGGGAGAGATTTAGGGTTAGGCAGAAGGATATTAGGGAGAGAGAAGTAACAAATGGTGGGTACCGTTCTTCTTCTTCTTCGAGCATGAGCAACTCAGGCAGCGATAGTAGTGGTCGTAGAAAAGCTGGGGTTTCTGTTAGAACAGTTGACCGCGAACCTGGTGAGTTGTCAAGTGGAAGTGGATCTGATGGTGCCATTGTTTCTGGATCACAGGTTAAGGATAATGAGGTTTCTAAGCCCGAAAACGGTGTTCGATCTCCTTTAGGTAAGAAGAGGAAGTTCACTCCAATCGTATGGGATAGAGAAGAGAAACAACCAATCAACTCTTCTAATAATAAAGTTGTCTCAACAAGTTTACAGCTTCCTCCTCCACCTCCACTGCCTAAATCTTTCCATCTGTCACCTAATATTGTTCAGGATGGTGGTGTGCAGATTTCTCCTATTATACCTAACCGACTGCCCAGTCCCCTGCCTCCTCTGGCCAAGCCTCTAATTGTGCCTGGTTCTGTGGGTTCTGCTGAATCGGAATCTCCAGAAGGCTTATCCCCTTCACCACCTCATGAGCATCAGTGGAGCAACACTGATCAAGAACCTGGGCAGTTAGAAGAAGATGACTTTGTTTCGACTCGGAACATCTCAGCTTCACGATGGGCAGATGAGAGTACTTCTCCTGGGGATGTGGGTGAGATCTCTGACTATGAAGACGTGCCTAAAAAAAGGAAAAAGATGCCGCGTTCTGGGTTGTTGGATGCCAAGTTAAAGACAAAGGCATCGACTCCTGAGCTTGGTGAGCTCACAAGAGAAGGCTCAGATGGAACTCGAGCCAGGTCATCAGAGTCTGGTGGAGGTCGCAGTGCTGGGTCTGCCAGTGAAGGTGAGTACCCTGAGAACGAGTTGAGTAAGAATGATTATATGGAGATCGATGAAGAGGATGAGAACAAAAATAGAACTCTTCACCATTCAGATACAGATTCTGATGAGGAAAATGATTCCCGTAGGACCCCAGAGCCAATAGTACCTCCACAAAGAAGTATAAACATGCTTCAGGGATGTAGAAGTGTTGATGAATTTGAGAGACTCAACAAGATTGATGAAGGCACTTACGGTGTTGTATATAGAGCAAAGGACAAGAAGACTGGGGAAATTGTAGCTTTGAAGAAGGTGAAGATGGAGAAAGAAAGAGAAGGTTTCCCTTTGACTTCCTTGAGGGAAATAAACATTCTCCTCTCATTTCATCACCCGTCAATTGTGGATGTAAAGGAGGTCGTTGTGGGGAGCAACCTTGATAGTATTTTTATGGTTATGGAGTACATGGAACATGATCTTAAAGGGCTGATGGAAACTATGAAGCAGCCTTATAGTCAAAGTGAAGTTAAATGTCTAATGCTACAATTATTGGAGGGTGTCAAGTATCTTCATGATAATTGGGTGCTTCATAGGGATTTAAAGACATCTAATCTTCTTTTGAATAACCGGGGTGAGTTGAAGATCTGTGACTTTGGTTTGTCTCGCCAATACGGGAGCCCATTGAAGCCCTATACTCATTTGGTGGTTACTTTATGGTACAGGTGAGGACCAGTCTACTGTTACATATCTTTTCCCTTTGGCATTGTGAATCTGTTCTAAATTCTGTTTATCCTTGTTTTCTTGAGTCTTGTTTCATTTCTTCTGTTATTGGATCATTAACTTCTACACTTTACCCAAATTTTTGGGTCAATTAGGTATTCCATCACTTGGCATGCAGCAAATAACTAATCTTTGTATTCATAATATCTTAAGTGACCTTTGTAGTTTGTTCAGTTTATCATTTTTTTTGTTGTTTTGTCTTAGAATACCTTACTTTTTTACTGGTTATGCAATTTTGTGGATAACTTGTGTAGTTGTGGTATGCTGTTCTCTTTGCAGGGCACCTGAACTTCTTTTAGGAGCAAAACAATATTCAACGGCTATTGACATGTGGTCTCTGGGTTGCATTATGGCCGAGCTTTTATCTAAGGAACCCCTTTTTAATGGGAAAACTGAAGTAGATCAGCTAGATAAGGTAATCTTCTTTTCCTGAATGTCTCTTTGCTGGTCTACACCGGCATGATCTGATCAACATGCAATGTTTATTCTTAATTGCAGATTTTCCGGACTCTTGGCACACCAAGTGAGACAATTTGGCCAGGTTTTTCCAAATTACCTGGTGTCAAAGTCAACTTTGTTAAGCAGCAGTAAGTACATTTGTTCTTTAATTTCAATTTTTTCTAGCGACTTGCGCAATCCACTAAGTTTTTATTCTCACCACTGTTTTCCCAGGCTTCCAGCTTTAGGTGATTCTGGTCAGGCTTTCTGGTTTGCCTTGGTGGCATTTTTCAGTTGGGCAATATACATTTCATGTTTTTTTGTAACCACTGACGTATTTATTTCAGGTATAACCTACTGCGTAAGAAATTTCCAGCCACATCTTTCACTGGATCTCCAATTCTTTCTGATGCTGGATTTGATTTATTGAACAAACTTCTAACGTATGACCCAGAAAAGGTAGTTCCCTAAATGTCAGAATGTATCAGGATTTTGTTGTAACCTTTAATGCCCATAAACATCTCTATGGTACCATTGTGATGTTACCTTGTTCTTTCCTTGCTTTAAGTTTGACTTTCTACTTTACCCTATGATGATACTAAGCGTGCCTATTATTAATATGTTATGCAGCGGATATCTGCGGGAGACGCTCTTAATCACGAATGGTTCCGCGAAGTCCCTCTGCCCAAATCGAAAGATTTTATGCCAACATTTCCCGCTCAACATGCTCAAGACAGGTATTTTGATCTGATACGTGGGAAAAGGAAACAAAGCATGATGAACAAGAAAATTTTTCTGAAACAATTCCATTGTCAACGTATGGTTCTTTTCAATTGAAATTTTGTTGTCATGATTGTTAGGCGGCTACGAAGAATTATGAAGAGTCCAGATCCATTAGAAGAGCAGCGGAGAAAGGAGTTGCAACAAAGGGAACTGGGTACTAGTGGTCTATTTGGCTAAGAGAAACAAATAGACATCTGGTGACATTTGACCTCCAGTCTTCGGATTCCCCCAGGTCCACAGCTGATGAACACGTTTGAGGTGAGAGACGTGCATTGCTTGCAGGGTTGTGAAACCTCTGTTTATGGCAACAAATGACGTTGTTCTTTAGCAGGCATACCTGATGACTTGGGTGGCGGAAGGTTTCTTTTTTTGTTGTCTCCCGCCAACATATTGTGTTGCAGGATATTTTTTCTCCTCGAACCCCGGTGATCATAGTGCACTCTTTTCCTTTGCATTGCAAGGTGTGGCAAAATGAATTTTATTGGTAAAATCAGTTTCATTTGGAGTTTGTACATGTAACATATTTTTCGTTGGCACATTGTAAACGATACTTCAAAAATCTGACTTCCAGAATATCGTTGATTTACTGCATACACTCTGTTCTGTTTCTTTTAATCTTTACATTGTGTTTGCAAGAGACGTTTGGTGTGAAGTGGAGGGGGGATTCTTTGCTTTTCATACCTGAAGAAGTTGACGGAATAATAACGTCTTCACTTCAAAGGTAATTTACTGACTTAATATTTGTGGAATGTAAGCGAAGTTTGAGATTTTGCTTTCGCTCAAGAAGATCCTACTCAGTGACAGAACATAGAATTTCAATGATTTTATGTTGGTGCTTGTGAACCTGTGCTGTGATTATGTTCCCATGATAAATGAGTTTTTAAAGGTTATTTTAGCATCCTGGAGAGAGAGTTATTGACTATGTTGTTCAAGTCAGCAGACAATGGAAACTGTCTCATCGGAATCATTTAAAAGTGGTCCAGGCATAGGTTAGATGAATTCTTATTCTGTATTTGTTTAAAACTTACTGATTTGCACTCTGGTAATCCCCCTTCACTGACTTTCCCTTTAAATATGTTCAATATTCCTCAACAATGACCGATTAAGAAAAAAATCCCAAACAAATAATTGTAATCGTGCTCTCTAATACATCTTCGCAGTCTACTGTTGTTTTGTTTAGCTTAGCTTGGTACATAATTCATCCAAGGCTTGTTTGACTAGATTTCTTTTTGGATAAGCTTCGTTAGTCTAGATTTTAACACTTGGGGGAAGTTGGATGGGAATGTGCATCTTCACTGTCTATTGTTTTCTTTGTCCTGTGGTATGAGCAAGTTGAAGCTTTTGCTGGTGCTGGCTCTGCAACTTACATGATGGTTGTATGCAAATGTTACTGCAGTATCAAAGCAAGCTGATTGAGGAGCATACCAATCATTCAACATTTTGTAGAACTACAATTTGTATTTCGGTGCTTCAGAAATTTATTTCATCATGTCTCGCTCAATAGAGGTACTATCCACCCTTGATTAAATTATTCCCATAAAGATAATAAGATTGGTCTCCTATTGATATGTAAACCTCTCTAAAAATTGGATTGTTATGGTTGGGTATTTGTTTAGCCTGGCATTTTAGAGGTTCTTCTCTTTTTAATTTGTTGTAGTGAGAAACAATAAGATTCTTGTTGCTAAAGTTATGGCAATACTATTCTGGTAAGCAAAAACAAATAAATCAACTGAAACTCTGGAAACCATAAAGATTACTTGTCGCTAATACCTCGGTCTATCAGCAGTCCCTAATTCAAAGACATTTTTTGCATATGGTTTGCCACTGTCAAATTTTCAATCTTAAATACAAGAATCTTAGGGTGGCCAACTCTATACTCATGATATCTGGTTTATTAAACAGGAAAGAAGGAAAGACCAACCTTAAGAACTATGAAATATTACAAAACAATTTATGAGAACTCTGTCAAATAGGTCAAAGTGAAACTGTGATATGCTTGCAACCAGCCACTAGTCTATATTTTTGACATATAGCATGTGATTTTGTGGAAACTATCACCAAGAATGAAGTTGCAGTTCCACAGTAGTTTTTGTAGTTTTGATTGCTTGATAAGTTACTTTAAATTACTACAGCGATTTTGAACTAGTTGTCATACCAAGTATAGTGGCATAGACTCTGTATCTGGCTATCGACAGAAATGAAGTTGCTAAACACCATGAAATATTAGATACTTTTTAGGTTATGTTCTTGGGTGAGTGTCAACTGAGTAGTTAGCTTTTTCCTCATGGACATGTGAAAGCTATCCAGACAGGTGAATGATTTCACATAAGCAACCTCAATAATGTAAGAATATGTTAAAGTGGTCTTGAGCTCCTACTAATGTTTTGCAAAAATCGTACAAAATGATTCTTTGTTTGATAAGTGACAGAAGTTGACTAATTAAACAGTATAGCAAAAATTATATTTTGATCTATTTTACTTTGGTATAACTTTTTCATAATCTACAAAGAAATAGGAAGGTAAAATGACAATAATAAGATGATGTTTAGCTTGAGTTCATGCAATTTGGCAAGGTAAATCTGATAATATGAGATGATGTGGTGGGTCTGTCTAAAAAAGAGTTGAGTTCTAGGCGAATGATTTTCTGCAATTGGATCTCTTATTAATTATTATGTTATATGAAAGCTTGATAGATCTTGGAGGTCATTTGTCACTGTACTTTGTTCTCTTTGGTTCACCTCGAATTACAAGTGGACGGTTTAAGAGAAAGAGATTCTTGTTTTAATAAGTTATATGCTCTTGGGAAGTTGTAGATCTGCCAGGGTTGCATATATCTCCTGTCTCTTGTTCTAAGTTTGTTGTTGTATGCTTCTCATTCCATTGGGAGCAGTCAATACCTTCCCCGCCCAAATTGAAGTGAGCGATTGTTTCAACTTGTATACATCACTGCAGAAGCGAAGCTTGAGTTCATCACTATTTACCTTGTTTAATGTGGTATTCGTAAAATTTGAGAGAAATGTAGCGACTTTTGATCTTATGCTTCTTTTCAGTTGATGGGTTTGTATGAAAGAAGATTTTTTGCGATTCGGATTGTATTGTAGCATCCACGTAATGGTATAGATAGTGAGGGCAATGTGAACAGTTTAGACTATCATACTTCTCGAACCAAAGGTTCAATCTTATTCCATTCAATGAAACTGTAGCATGGGTAGAACTGGTTAAACCGACCTACATCATGATTTATATTAACCGATCGTTGTTCATGCTTAGTACTGCTTTACTCTACATACCAATGGGAACATTAGATTTGTTTCTTCATAGTATTGGGGATTTTGGAGGTTTGGATTTGGAATGCCACTCAAGAGTTGGTTGGATTGTAACTGGTCCTAATTGTCAAAATGACATAACGGGTAGATTCAATCGAAGTGTTATATTTTGGTTGCACATAAATTCTTGATGTTTATATCTATACTAGCTTTTAAGGGGCTTCCCCCTTAAGCCATTTGGGCTGGCTAAGGGGCGGCAGCCCCCTAGAATATATGAGAGAGAAAGAGACAGAGAGAGAGGGGAGGAGAGAGAGAGGCTTTGGTGTGGCAGCGTCCGAGCTTTCACACCCTCCGTCTTTTTTTTTTTTTTTTTTTTTTTTAAAATACCAATTATATCTCTCGAGGCCCTAACCCAAGAATTGCATTAAGTTGATCCAATTGTTAATTTTTTTTGATGATGATATATTCATCATCTAGATCAACACAGTGCATGTATCGTCTTCAAGTGGGTCCACATAATATATATTTTATTCTTGCATCTATACATATATCATATAACGCGCGTGATATAATTTGGCAACTTAAAAGGGGCAAAATGAATTTGTTACATGTACATCAAATTCGTACGTGTGGGGAGGATCGACAGCAGACGCGTGTAGGGAGGCTCGTAATATATAAACAAACGAACAAACATGCAAGACAAAAAGTTATTATATGAACTGAAAGACAAACATAAGACAATTGAAATTAAGTGGGTCGTTGGCTTGGTTGATATTTTGCCCTGTAGGGAATTAAGAAAAGGGGTAATCAGTTTGGCGGGTCAGCTTAACATTAATGAAAAGGGATTATACGGATCTTAGGATTTTGGGCTCACATGGAGATGATCGTAAGTTTGATTTTTGGTGAAATGTTTCTCTCATCATGTGTTTTGTAATATTCATAAATCAGTCCCCTTCAAAATCAGCAAATTTTAATCACGTTTTCAATCCATAAATCAGTCCCGTTCAAAATCAGCAAATTTTAATCACGTTTTCAATCCAAGTTTTGAATTAAAAGCTTGGACGGTATGTTATAACGGTAATGGCCTTAAAGATCGTTTTTTAAGGGCCCGTTATTTTTCTAAAAATTTTAAAATTGTTATTTTATGTTATAACTGACATTATTTTCTCTTATTTTTTATTATTATGACGTTTTATACAAATGTTAGTTGAGAGTTTAAAATCGTTATAACAGCCGGTAACTGTCTCCTAGGGTTACACCATTTTAACGATCTTTTTCAAACATCTGTTTGGAATCGTGAACAAGTAATCGACGTAAATTTACTCTGTTCCTCGAATCAACAAGTTCTGTATGATACTCAAAAACACTTTTTTATTGAATTAGTGGGAGACAGGATGTCTTGGATCTAATCATATAAGCTTCGTCTTCTTTATTCATTTTTTTTT
>MVGT01000438.1:2562206-2588597 GCA_002174775.1 Macleaya cordata | reverse complement strand
ATTGCTAAACCATTAGTTAACAGTATTAACAGGCTATTATATTAAGTACCATCAGTAATTACATATCTGTTAATGAAAAGCCCAAGAATATGCAATGTATCATTCCAAATAACAGTACTCAATCTTTTATAATTTCATCAAATCAACAGACACACATTAAGTCAAATGCTTTTCTTTTATAATTTCATCAAATCAACAGACAAGCAATAAGTCAAATATCATTTGAGGACAATGAGCACATACACACATTTAGTAATTTTTTGTAATAAACTGTAGGACAAACCCAAGTTCAAGATTGTTCATTCATAAAAAGAAATTCAAGCATCTCTTTACAAGTTAAGATACTAAAAGCAAACAAAAGGAAACATAAAAAAAGGTTCTGGTGAGCATTAAACATTACATCTACTAAGCATATAACTAAAATCAAACTAAAATCCATGTAGATGCAACATGCAAACTGAAACAGAAGCACGAAATTGAAATCACATAACAGATCACAAAAAACCCATTATATTTGAAACAAAAGCCAAGTCAGGAAAAAAAGAGCATTGAAAGAAAAAGGATGACTAAATTGTTAAATTAGAAGGAGGTAGAGAGTACCAACCTAATTTCAACTAATCCAACTAATTTATAAACTATTTAAACCCTTTTAGTGCAACATAGTGTATTTAAAGTGAACAAAATAAAATAAAGAGATCTGAGTAAAATACAATGAACAAATAAAGACCCTGAGGTTGTTGTTTTATGCTCCGTGCAAACAACAAAACACAACAAAAATGAAGACAAAAGAAATCCATTGAAAATGAAGAAAACCCGGATTCATTTAAAAGAAAAAAGTTGAAAACCCAAATTCAGTTAAAAGAAAAAAGTTTAAATAAAAACCCTAACTCAGTTCATAGAAAACCCCTAAACTTGATTAACACTTAACCATAATAAAAAAAAAACACCTAAGCAAACTAAATTAACCCCTAAAATCTACATACCCAGAAGGTTGGTGGAGCTTGCAAAAAAGAATCAAAACAGCTAAAATTGGAGGTGGAGTCTGCAAAAACGAAATCAAACGAATCAAGATTATGAGTATAAAACCCTATTTTTTTTTTCTTAAAACACCCTAAACTAGAGATCTGGAATAAGAAATTCGACGAAGTTACCTGAAACAAATGAACAGAATAGAAGTCCTTCAACCAAATCTTCAACCAATCAAAAACGATTTTCTGTCAAACTAGACAAAATTAGAATAGAGATTAAAAAAAGAGCCCTAGAACTCACTGTAAAATCAAAACAATCATTCTAGAGAGAGATAGGGAAAGAGAGACTAACCAAATGAAACGCAGAGATCAATAAAAGTCGGGGAGAGATGATGAAGAGCTTGGAGTGAAGAAGTTTAGATTTAAAACGCAGAGATGAATTTTCAAGCTGATCTGGATCTTCGTTAGGGTTTCATTTGTCTAGGACTTGGTTTCATTTCTCGGGTTTTGATTTGGAAGAGAAAGAGGTGAGAGAGTTGTGGTTTTGTCTAACATATCGAAAATTTTGATCGATTTGTGTTTAAATATCGCGGGGGTAAGTTCGTCATTTAACCTTAGTCAGATGGAGGCCTCACCATTCAGCTGTATTTTATACCTGACTCATTTACCTCCGAGTCAGATATTCTAGCTGAGTCAAAAGTGAGTCAGAAATTTAAAAACTAAAAAACAAACAATCTGAAATCTGACTCAACCCTATTCAGATGTCGAGTCAGATTCAGATGCCGAATCAGACAAAAAACAAACACACCCTTAATACAAATGTTAGTTGAGAGTTTAAAATCGTTATAACAGCCGGTAACTGTCTCCTAGGGTTACACCATTTTAACGATCTTTTTCAAACATCGGTTTGGAATCGTGAACAAGTAATCGACGTAGATTTACTCTGTTCCTCGAATCAACAAGTTCTGTATGATACTCAAAAACACTTTTTTATTGAATTAGTGGGAGACAGGATGTCTTGGATCTAATCATATAAGCTTCGTCTTCTTTATTCATTTTTTTTTTATTTATTACTTTTAATTTTTGTCCACTTTACACGAGAATCATTGTTATTGAAAAACCTCCAGTGGAGAGTAGCAGACGAAACAAATAAGATAAGAAAAAAGAAAAAAAAGAAAGAAAGACCAAAGTTAAAATATGTACTGTTGCAGTTCCAAATGATCAAATTTTCTTTTTGATCATTCATTCTCTCTCTCTCTCTCTCTCTCTCTCTCTCTCTCTCTCTCTAATGGCTGAACAACCAACGATTGTAGATCCTAAGAGCGGTTTCTGCTCAGAAACGAAGACCTACTTTAGCCTTGATACGAATATTATTCCTCTCCCTCCTCAAAATGCACCTCTCTCCATTTCCGATTTTATTTTCTCTCTCTTCCACAGCAGCGCCAGCGGCAGTAGCTCTGGATTAAGCACTACTACTACTGCTGCACTAATTGACTCTGTTACCGGTGATCGAATTTCTTACTCTGAATTCATCAACCAGGTTGAATCCCTAGCTTTCTCTCTCCAAACCCAAATAGGTCTATCTAAAGGCGATACCGCTTTCATTCTCTCCCCAGCAATCCCCCAAATCTCAATCCTCTATTTCTCTCTCTTCTCCCTCGGAGTCGTCATTTCTCCCTCCAATCCTACCTGCTCTGTTTCCGAAATCTCCCACCAATTTAATCTCTCCAAACCAGCCATCGCTTTTGCTACCTCGAAAACTGCTCATAAACTCATCATCCCCTCCCTTCTTCTTCGCTACCCAATAATCCTTCTCGACTCACCAGAATTCAACTCCATGATGACCAATAAGACGATTGATCCAATTAGGACGAATCTCGACTCAGTAGAGGTGAGTCAGTCGGATACGGCGGCGATTCTATACTCATCTGGGACAACTGGTCGAGTCAAGGGAGTTATGTTAAGTCACCGTAATTTGATATCGATTATAGCTGGACTTAACGGTGTTCTTAGAAATACAGACTCGACGACTACGAGTGCTGTATTGCTATGTACGGTGCCCTTTTTTCATATATTTGGGTTTGTTGTGATTTTGAAGGCGGTGGCCATGGGAGAAACACTGGTGGTGCTCACGGCGGATCAGAGGTTTGATGTGCGGAGGATGATGAAGTCAGTGGGGGATTTTAAGGTTACACATGTGGCGGTGGCGCCACCAGTTGTGTTGGCCATGACGAAGGGATCATCAGACGACCTGGTAGTAGGGATGAGCGACTATGATTTGAGTTCGTTGAAGGCTGTCATATGCGCTGGAGCTCCTTTGGCAATGGAGGTGATTGCAAGGTTTAGGGAACGGTACCCGAACGTGGTCCTGTCTCAGGTTAGTTTTGTTTTGTTTTACTTTTACTAGTGAAATTAAGGCCACGCTCTTAAATTGAAAAACTGTTTTCTGACATAGGGCTACAAATGGGAAGTGAATCTCAACCCTATCAGCCCACATAGAAATCATTAAACAATAGAATTACAAGTTTTAGAATGAGCTGATTTTTAGTAGAATGATTTATGTGCCAAAATCAATGCTTA
The DNA here is from genome assembly GCA_002174775.1 of Macleaya cordata. Lineage (NCBI taxonomy): Eukaryota > Viridiplantae > Streptophyta > Magnoliopsida > Ranunculales > Papaveraceae > Macleaya > Macleaya cordata. Next base: position 2,585,049 of record MVGT01000438.1, on the reverse strand, counting down.
GATCAACTACATGTGAACTTTTTAAGACACTGAACAAAAATGATGTAAGAATAAATAGTATAAGCTAGTATGATGCTATTACTTAGTTGCTCCTTTTTTTTAGGGCTATGGATTAACAGAAGCCGCAGGAGTCTTCCAGGCAGCTTATCCCGATGTGATTCGTCGTTACGGCTCAGTAGGGCGGCTTGGAGCTAATTTCCAAGCGAAGGTTGTTGATCCTGAAACTGGAGCTGCTTTGCCTCCTTGTAAGCAAGGGGAGCTTTGGGTTAAAGGGCCAACAATCATGAAGGGTAATCTCTAATTCTGTGGTCTCTGTATATAGCAACTTGTACAATATGGTTGTATGATGATTAATTTGATGAACATCTTTTTGTTATTTTTGGCTATATCTATATAGGCTATGTTGGTGAGGAAGAGGCAACCACTGCAATTTTGGATTCTGATGGATGGTTAAGGACCGGCGACCTATGCTATATCGACAACGATGGTTTCCTTTTCGTTATAGATAGGTTAAAAGAATTAATCAAGTACAAGGGATATCAGGTACTAATTAAACAAAAGGTTTCAAATTGTTTTTGAAAAACATTGAACTTATTAATTTTCTTACTACTTGGAAAGATTTTGTAGGTTCCTCCAGCGGAATTGGAAGAATTGCTTCAATCCAATCCAGATATCCTTGATGCCGCGGTGATTCCGTAAGAAGCATCATATATTTACTTGACTAATTATGTTTAGTTACATATAATTGATAAAGAAATAAAATTATCTTTTAACACTACATATGTACTGAAGAAGAATTTTGGTGCTTCATTTAAATATCTTGAACTGGAAACACACATTGTCATTGATCAGAAGGTACCTAGCTTGATTTAATACTGAATTGTGATTAAGTAGCTAGTCTGGTACTTTATTGATTCATAAGTTCTTGAACTCAATAGTTCATGCTCTCTAATTGTATTTCAAATGTAAATGTGTATAACAATGGAATATGTATACAGTCAAATTAATGGTATGCAATGCGTGCAGGTACCCGAACGAAGAAGTAGGTGAAGTGCCAATGGCATTTGTGGTGAGAAGACCCCGGAGTTCCATAGATGAATCACAAGTCATGGATTTCATTGCCAAACAGGTTATTAAGCTTTCTTTAATTCTATTTCACCGAATTAATCTTCCCATAATTCATGAAGAGCGCCACTAGTTCCAAAAAAAAAAAAACAGAAGGGTTTTGGTCACGGTTTTCAGCGTGGCTAGAAGCATATAACCACGGTGTTTTGTAATTGAAGATTTAGTTGTTTTTTTGGTAAAAGTGTGGCGTAAAATAGGTTTAGTTTAGTTTTATTTTTTTTAATTTTTTTTTCATAAAAATAAATAAATGTTTTCTGATTAATTTAATCATCCTTAGGAATAGGAGTAAAAGTGTTAATGGAGTTCTGTATATATACAGGTGGCACCATACAAGAAAATAAGGAAAGTGGCATTCATTGATTCCATACCAAAGAATGCTCCAGGAAAGATCTTGAGGAAGGAGTTGATAAGGCTTGCACTCTCCAGCAGGCCTACTGCTAAACTTTAATTTTGCTATTAATTTGTTTCTGAAATAATAAAAATTTTATGTTGTGGGATGGGGTTTGTTTTGTGATTAAAATTTATAAAGTGAAAGGTGATTTGATTATGTTTCCCAGAGTGTGACTTACTAAAAATTCATCACTCAGAAAGAAAAGAGAAAAAAAAAAAGGATTTAATCAAAACAAAACAAAACATTCAATTCATTTGATGTGCCACATGACTTGGGAGTTATTTTTGAGATAAGGATTTGAATAAGTTTATCATATTCCTTTCCAAAATGGAATCAAAATTATCAAAACCAATCTTTCTAATAATTACTGTATCCTTTTATAGTAGGATAAGAGATTTGGGGGAGGGATTTTGTGGGGACCAAGGATTTGGTGGAAAAATCATATTATATTTTCCTTCGAAATCCCTTGTCCTTACAAAATCCTTCCCTAAAATCCTTTGTCCAAACAAACTATTAGTTCACTCATATGAAAATGATTTAACAAATACTGATCAAACCTAAAGTTGACAATTATTCCTAATCACGCCCGGAGTTACCTGCTACGTCACCACAATACCAGCAGACAGAAAGAACAGAACAGAACAGAGCAATCCAATCACCTGACGTTTGTTTGAAAGTTGTTGTTGTTGAATCAGAAATTCAAAGCCCGTTCAAATATACCCAATATACACACATACTCTCTTTCTCTCTCTCTCTCTCTCTCTCTCTCTAAAATGGCGGAACCAATAGATCCTAAGAGCGGTTTCTGCGTAGAAACGAAGATATACCATAGCCTCAGACCGGCAGTTCCCCTGCCTCCGGAACATGCATCTCTCTCTATCTCCGATTATGTACTCTCTCTCTTACACAGCAGAAGCAGCTCTTACTTAAGCACTAGTACTGCACTAATTGACTCTGTTTCCGGTGATCGAATTTCTTACTCTGAATTCATCAATCAGGTTGAATCCCTAGCTTTCACTCTCCAAACCCAAATCGGTCTATCTAAAGGCGACACCGCTTTCATTCTCTCCCCAGCAATCCCCCAAATCCCAATCCTCTATTTCTCTCTCTTCTCCCTCGGAGTCGTCATCTCTCCCTCCAATCCTACCTGCTCTGTTTCCGAAATTGCCCACCAATTAAATCTTTCCAAACCAGTCATCGCCTTCGCTACCTCGAAAACTGCTCCCAAACTCATCCCCGTTTCCCTTCTTCGTTACCCCACAATCCTCCTCGACTCACCAGAATTTGACTCCATGATGAAGACGAAGATTCCAATTAGAAGGAAACTACTCGACCACCCAGCTGAGGTGACTCAGTCAGATACGGCGGCGATTCTATATTCGTCGGGGACAACGGGGCGAGTCAAGGGGGTCATATTAAGTCACCGTAATTTGACATCGTTTACAGCAGGAATTTACGCGCATAAGAGTACAGAAAGAACATCGAGTGCGGTGGTGTTGTGTACGGTGCCGTTTTTTCATATTTATGGGTTAATCTCCATTTTGAAGGCGGTGGTGGTGGGTGAAGCACTGGTGGTGATGATGGATCAGAGGTTTGATGTGGGGAGGATGATGAAGGCAGTGGAGGATTTTAAGGTGACGCATTTGGCGGTGGCTCCACCTGTGGTGTTGGCTATGACCAAGGGATATTCAGACGACCTAGTAGTTGGAAGGGGCGGCCGCAATGATTTGAGCTCCTTGGAGACTGTCTCTTGCGGCGGAGCTCCGCTGGCAATGGATGTGATTGCGAGGTTCAGGGAGCTGTTCCCAAAAGTTGTCTTGGGACAGGTTAGTGATGATGAAGGCTAAAATGTTAAAAAGTAATAGTATTTGGATGTCATTGAAAAATTGATATCCAACTAATTTACTCCATGGCTAAAAATATTATCTCCCATTTTTGAAGGGGTATGGATTAACTGAAACCAGCGGCGGATTCTTCCGGACAGTTGGTCCCGAGGAGAGTCATCGATTAGGCTCAACGGGGCGGCTTGCAGCAAATCACCAAGTGAAGATTGTTGATCCTGAAACTGGTGCTGCTTTGCCTCCTTGCAGGTCAGGGGAGCTTTGGGTTAAAGGGCCAACAGTCATGAAGGGTAATCTTTTATATGTCTTGGCTGGCTGGATGTTTTGTTAACTAGGACCACTTTTAAGTGTGTCTGAACCGTCATCTTCAGTTTGAGCTTCCAAGCCTAATGTGACATCGGTGCAGCCTTGAAGGCCCATTGATGATCATGTACCCAATGGAGTGTTCCCTGCTCAAACCTTGTTTATATATGAGAAATTATATACTAATTAAGGAATCAAACCTTGTAATAACTATCAAACAACAAGGTGGAAAAAAGGATTTAGCATCCAAGAAATGTTCATTAGGATAAGCAACCTGTAGGGTTTATGATTATATGATGCATATGTTTTTAACATTATGAAGGAGAACTAGGTTCAGTAGCTCTTGCTATATTTGTTAGAGTTTATCAAAGCTTTTTTGTGATTTTGGCTATAGGCTATGTTGCCGACGAAGAGGCGACCTCTGCAACTTTAGATACGAATGGATGGTTGAGGACCGGCGACCTATGCTATATCGACAATGATGGTTTCCTTTTCGTCATAGATAGGTTAAAAGAACTAATAAAGTACAAGGGATATCAGGTACTGATCGCACTGGTATATATTGTAGAGTTTTGCTAGAATAACACCAAAATTTGACACCAAATATTACATCTGCTTTTTAAAAGTGGTATGAGGGGCTGAAATGGAATTAATGCTTTTTCATGATTGGTTTTCAATCAATAAAATAAGCAGATGTAATCTTAGATGTCAAAATCTGGTGTCCCTCTAGTAATGCCCTATATTGTAACCTTTGCAAGAGGTGTCAAATTATTTTAAAAAAATGTTGAACTTTTTATAGTAGTTAGTACTCTAAACAATTCAAATTCTTGTAACTTGTCTTCAATTTGCATTAATATGCAGGTTCCTCCTGCAGAATTGGAAGAATTGCTTCAGTCCCATCCGGATATTGTTGATGCTGCTGTGATTCCGTAAGCACCATTATCTGCTTCACTTGTAAATTTAGTTATGCATGTATACTAGAGAAGAATTTAGTTGATTCACTTAGAAACTCATAAGCTAGCCTTTGCTATTGCACGAAATTAAAAACCTACACCTAACAACAGTTTAATCTTAAATGAATCTATGTAAATTATATATTGAATTAATTGGAACACCCATTGTCATTGATCAGAAGGTATCTTGATTTGCTGATTTGTTAACTAGCCTGTTACTTTATAGATCACAAGTGTTGAGAAAATATACCCTCGTCGTAGGTGATCAATCTACTTAGAGTTTTCTCTCGATTGCGGAATGCAGGATCTTGGAAGTATATGAATGAATAAATAAATAACACTCACGAAGCAAATAAAGAAGAAATAAATAACTCACTAGACACGCAAGATTTATAGAGGTTCGGAGCTAGTCCTACGTCCTCTTGAGCCTCACCAAGCCAATCCACTATTGAACAAGAAAATACAAGTATACAAGGAGTTTATACTCACTTCCTATTTTCTCTCACAAGAGATTACACTCCGAAAAGAAACACTTGAAGAGTAATTACCTATCTCTTCTCTCTCTTCTCTCTATCTCTCTCACAAGCTTAAGGCTTGATGCTTGGTACAAATTTAATGAAGAGGAACTACTCATTTATATAGGCATGCAAAGGGATCAGCTCCACCAACTATGGTTGGTGGCTGCCCCTTTTGTTGACAAAGGAGTATAGAGATGGCTGCTCCTCCTTTGTTGACTAAAGAAGCTGTACACAAGTCTAAAGTTTACAGCTTCTAGATAGAAGCTATGGGTGGAGGTTTATTAGCCTCCACCACTTGACAACAAGTTCTTGGATTCACATTCTTGCATTCTATTAATATTTTGAATGCAATGTATATAATAGCAACAAAATTAATGGCAGGTACCCAAATGAAGAAGCAGGGCAAGTGCCAATGGCATTTGTGGTGAGTCGACCCCAGATTTCCATAAATGAATCAGAAATCATGGATTTCATTGCCAAACAGGTAATTAAACTTTCCTTAATTATCTATTACCGAATTAATCTTCTCATAATTCATGAAGATCCCCACTAGTATAAAAATGGGCTTTGGTCACGTTGTAAGTATAGCCACGGTTACATGTTGCGCCGAAACTGTGGCCAAATGTTCTGTGACAAAATTTGACCTGTTAGTCACAGTGCATCACTAGTGCTGGCTTCATTGTCATCAAAATGACTACCACAGTTTTTTTTTTTTTTTGAAGGATTCAATAAATTTTAGTTATTGTAGGGTTTATTAATCAGGACTCAATACCCACACTTTGTATTATTTACATACCTTAAAAATAAAAATTAAGAGTTTAATTCTCAGCTTTGAATCAAATGGTTTTTATGTATATATATAGGTGGCGCCATACAAGAAAATAAGGAAAGTAGCATTCATTGATTCCATACCCAAGAATATTCAGGGCAAGATACTGAGGAAGGAGTTGTTGAAGCTTGCACTCTCCTGCAGCAGCAGCAGCAGCAGCAGGCAACCTACTACTGCTAAGCTTTGATGTTTTATTAGTTAAATGCTTACTCAGAGATGAACAGAAGAGCACCAAATAAGTACTTTACAGTTTGCACCAAATTGAACATTTGTGGGTCACCCCTTATCCTAGGTAACCCCTTAGTTCAAAACGTGGTCACTAGTTGAACTTCAAAAAAGTGAGGGGCGTTTTTGTAATTTCTGTTTGAGGAATGAAGGGGTATGCAGGGAAAAGTTGTGGGGTGGAAATCTGAAATTAGTAGAGTTTAGAATCTTCGTTCTTCTTGTTTCTCTAGTCTAGTTCAAGTTACGAACCGAAACACTCATCGGATAAAAGAACAGGTGAGTCGATTTCCTCTTATTTAGAAAGATTATGATTTTTTTTTAATCTGTATTATCAGAAATTTGAAATGGATTTCAATCTATTTTCAGATTTGTTGAAAACGATTTCACAGATCTTCAGAAAAACTCTGAATCAAATTCTTTTTAATTGATTTTTCATATATATATATATGAAATTTGAAATCGATTCCTCACAAAAATGGGTTTCTATTCTCTAGATCTGCAAAACCCTTGAAGAACACAAACAGATACACGAGTTAACAATCAAACCAGGTATGTTTAACCACGTTTTTGTATGATGCCATCCTTCTGTTCTTTGAATTGCTTTGGGAATCGGCAAAGCATTATTATCTAGATTGAATTCAAAATGCTTCTGTATTATATCAGCTGGAAAGGTGTTATAGAATGGAAGATAGGGATTTAGTCTATTGGAATTCTTTGATTTATGGGTATTTGAGATGTGGGGAAATCGACCTTGCCCATAAGTTGTTCAATGAAATTCCCGAGATGGATTCTTTCTCGTGCATTTTTTTTTCCTTCGCATTGTACCTGGAATAGCTAATTCTTTTGTTGCGGTCCGGAAGGAATAGCGAATTCAATTCCTCTAATAGTTCAAGTTTGCCAAAAAACCTAATGGTGTCAAGCATGACTGGATCCTTTGGATTATTACACCTCAGACTTTTAACTGTTTGAATGACAATGTCTTTTGTAGTTAATGCAACCTTAACAATTACATGGTATGAGCTAGGGTTGACCGGGTCAAGTCAACATGGTTCGAGCATATTATTTATTAGTGTAGTGTTAATATTCAAGGCAGATACGCATTCAAAGTTTTCGATGCGTAAGAAACATTGTTCCGTTCATAAACAAGTAACAAGGGAAAATTTGACAAACTTATTATTTTTTAGACCTCAGACAACAAACAACTTTTTCAAGTTCAGATCAGACTACAGAGTTTATATATAAATTCAGGCTTGAAAATAAAGAACCAAATGTCATTTTCCTACCACATAGACCCGTCCAGTCATCATATCAAGCAACTCCATCAAGACCGTCATTGACAACAGTTGTGTATGACCAGAATAGAGACAATTTTATAGTGGTGCTAGTGAGTTATCTGAATTTTGATTTGATAATACCTTTATATAAAATGTAGGAGTTAAAAAGAGGGTCATCCTTGTAGGAACTCGTTAAATTAGGGTTTTGTGCACAAGGAAAAGTAATCTTCATATACTATTTGTATGCTTAGATGAGAGTTTCAACCTGTGAATTCAAAAGTTTGTGCCCGGTTTCAAGATATACGTAGGAGACACAGACAAAGCTGTTTTAGAGTTTATCCATCTTATGTTCTTTCTGTTCCTTGGTGATTCCATGAACTTATCTGGATATATTTTGTTTATTCCAAATTTGTCGAGAAGTATTAATAGAACTTACCTAAAATGCAAAACTTTAAAAATTGTCATTCTTTTCTTCTCTTGGTCAATTTATATTTGGTTCATATTAAACTTTTCAATAGATGAGGCTATGCTTCTATAAGTTTGATTTTTATGTAAAAGAGAGATGTAAGTAGGCTTGTGAAAGTACATTTTGTTTTTTTAACCAAATAGATCAGTAAAAGCATTTTTAGTTTTTAGTATCATCTCCATTTTAGTCATTACATAGCTGAAGCACTGCAACACTGGAAATTCCACGCAGCTTTTGAAACTCACAATACTTCTAAAATCACAGGTTACCAAAAGCTCAGCTACTTTACTTCACAACTGTTTATTTCTACAGCACAACTAAAATCGCAGCAATACCAAACTCAACGGTGAGGGAGAGATCTATTGTGAAGCGCTGAAAGTATCCATTAATGGCGGATTATCACTTTGTATACAAGGACATCGAGGGAACGACGACTCAATGGGACGATATACAAAGAAAACTGGGGAATTTACCTCCAAAGCCTGCTCCTTTCAAACCCCCTCCCTTCACTCCCTCGGAAGACGAGAGTTCAAAACCCAAGGACAAGGCCTGGCTCGACAACAAAACCGAAGAAGACCTTGAGGACCTCGAAGATGATCCCAATCTTGACGATGACCGGTTCCTTGAAGAATATAGGTTGGCATCACATCTTCGCAAATTTCAGTATCTCTTTGGTTTTAATAGAATAAGGTTTTTTTTTTTTTTTAAACTTATTATTGAAAAATTACTGTTTTCCTCCAATGTAATTTGTGTTAAAGAAAGAAAAGGTTGGCGGAGATGAGAGAGGCTGCTAGGATTGCAAGGTTCGGATCTGTGATTCCGATATCAGGAGCTGATTTTGTTCGAGAGGTTTCACAGGCTGCATCGGACGTTTGGGTCGTTGTGTGTTTGTACAAAGAAGGGTAACGTATAAATCTGATATTTCCTCTGTTTCCTTTTTTATATTGATTCTTTGAAAAGTTTGACCCTTTTGGTTGGTTAGTTGATGTTGTAATTGGGTAGTCTGGTAAGCCTGTTTTCAACAAGATCAGTATCTCAAAAGATGCATATTAACTCTGAACCTATCTCAGATCAAGTTGTTCTATAGTACCTGCTTTAAGTCACTTTTGTTACTGAACTACCAGTCCAACATGTTCATGCTTAAACACATGGATTTAAATTAACATTTACATTCATTAAAAGCATAAATCTGGTTATATATATATTAATGGGTCAGGTTATATAGCCCCCCTTAAAAAATCCCCCCTTGTGGGGCCCACATGAAATGCATCCAGGGGTTGATTTTTGGTGAGAATGATCTACATAATGAGGAAACTATGAAATCAGCTTGTTCTAAAACTTCTAACCTCAAATCTACCCGTTTTAAATCAACGGTCAAAATAAAAGTTTAAAACTTGTAAGTTTTTTAAGGGCTAATTTGAGGGGGTTAAAAGTTTTAGAACGAGCTGATTTTTTAATATGATGAAATGCATAGTGAGAAGAACATCCTCCCAAAAATCAGCTCCTGGATGCATTACATGTGGGCCCCACAAACGGGGGGGTTGTATAAGGGGCGCTATATATGGGGGGCTATATAACTTGACGCATATATATATTCTGCATGTACAGTATTTCTATACCTTTTGCATATATAAATGTCAAAAGATGAGCTTCCTGACTAGTTAATGAGTTGAGCATCTCCTATTTAGACCTCTCACTTCCTATCCTAGCATGGCTATCCAACATTTTTCTCATTTGTGTGTGTGTGTATCTTTCTTCCTGACAATTAATGTACTTACTATTAACTAGCAGAATTCCAGAATGTGGGATACTCTTACGGTGCCTGGAAGAACTAGCTACAAGATATCCAGCAACAAAATTCGTCAAAATAATATCCACAGATTGCATTCCGAACTACCCAGATCGTAATGTTCCTACTATCTTGGTTTACAATAACAGTGCTGTCAAAGCAACTTATGTAGGCTTGCATCATTTCGGGCGGAGATGCACGCCTGAAGGTATTCTGTCTATCGAGCATTTCCTACTTGTTATGCCGTTTTCTGTATCTTATGATCCTCCTTTTTTGTTAGTTCTAGAAAATGTTACCAAGAAGTACAGTCATGCAATTTAAGATAAAAATTGTTCGTGATCCTCTGCTGTCTGATGGGAATGATTTCTGTAATGGATTTACTTGGACAGCTTTGGGTTTCGGAGCTATTGTTGGAACTGATATCTTGTTCAGACTTACAACATCGCCATTGACTGAAATCCTGAGCACTGGTCAATCAAATCAGATTTTGATTGCCTAGTGACTTCTGATGCAAAATTAAATGATCTTTCGTGTTTCTCATAAAATAAAATTTAGTTAAGATTTAGGAAAGGGACATGGAATTTTATCTTTTAGGTTGAACCATTTGAAAGACCTGCTGCATTTACTTCTTGTCCCATCTTTGTTATAACTCAAAGCCTCACTCTTTCTACAACTTCCAATACTGAACTTTTTGTTATTCGTTGCTCATTCTTTTTAATTCCTTGTGTGAAATTTCAGGTGTTGCACTAGTTCTCTGCCAATCAGATCCTGTACTGAACGATGGCCAGAGTGCAAGTGAATCATCTAGAGATGCTGTCATTGATGGAGTTCGAAAGAGGTTTATAGAGAAGGTTGTAACCGAGCACGAAGATGAAGATGATGACAGGTATTCTAGTGATTAGGATTTTAAAACTATGACCTATTCTGAGGAGAGCTGTTGATATGCAATAGATTGAGTTCTGATTTTGTTTCTTTTTTAAGTTATGGTTTGTGTTCAACAAGTTGAATGTAAGTGTGCCGTTGGTTTGTTTGTCTTTTTCTTTTTTCCACCTTAAATTGTCTTAATTTTAAATGTTGTTTCTTTTCTTTTTAATCTCAAAATCTACATGCAAGGCATATTACAGTGATATTACTTGAGCCGCTGCAAATATTTGCATGACCAACCATTCTCCGTGTGACGTCACCTGCAACTTGGGCTCCGCTCGGTATCCGGAGAATTTTGTGAAAATTCGCAGCCCAAAATTCTATTGTATTTGCCTTGATTGTTGGTATATAAGTGTAATCATTACACTAAATTGTAGCGGTGCTTTACATAAATTTGATGAAATAGAGTGTGAATAAATGCATTCATTTTTATGACTATAAATATTCACAACCTATTTTACTAAATTTGTATTGGGAACCACTAAAACTTAGTGTAATGATTGCACTTATCTATCTAATTAAGGCAAATACAATAGTATTTTGGGCTACGAATTTTCACAAAAATTCCCCGAAACTAAGCACAGCATTGGTTTTCAAAACGTTGAACATCGTTGCTAAAACATTTTTGACTGCAAGCTTAGCAACTTATTTGTAGATATTTCTTAAAAATAAAGTTACTTCAAGGCTTTGTGAAAAAAACATCAAAGAAATTCAGTAGGGAGACTGAGTTAATAGTAATCCATGTTCTTTGTTTTCTTTTTCAATCATTATGAATGGTTTCTATCAAATGATAACATTGAAATGTGATAAAGAGGATTCTATTCCACATAAGCTTTATAAATATGGACATTTTCTTTTTGTTGTAGGTTGATGGTTAATTGATCATTAAATTTAAGAAGGGATAAAGATCTTTATTAATATTTTTAAATCATTGGATAATTATATTTAACAATGAATAGAAAATTTTTAAATTCTGTTTTAAAATCTTGTGTCTCAAGAACAAGACCGGATTACCCTACAATCCCCATCCATAGGAAACTATAAAAATGAGAAGTCTTTATCCCCCTAAATTGCAAGTCAATGACATTATTCTCTTAGATTTTCAAATTTCTTGAAATATTAGCTTTTTTTTTTAATTCTATATTTTTGGCTCTTCACTTTACTTGGGGGTGATTGTCTTTTTACCACTAATTAGTGGCAAGTTCACAAAAAAAAAAAAAAAAAAAAAAAATTTAACTACTAATTAATAGTAATTAGTGGAAAATCTTTAATTACAGACTTCAAACCTATTTAGTAAACCTATTAAATAATAGTAAACTCCCTGCGGGATTTGCCACTGTTCCGACTTAGCCTCCAGGATGTCGAAGGTGCCCTGGTTTAAATTTGTGTGGTTAGGTAGCAACTACATTTGCTTGGCGTTTCTCTCATTATTATATTTTATTTTTAATAACACCAAGATCTTACTAGTAATTTATTAAAATCGTAAATGCTTACCAATGAAAACAAGCACCTACCGTAAATCAAGGTTGGGCTGTCAGCACCCCCTTCCTTCACTGTAGTTCCCAAGATGATAACTTTTGGAGAGCTGCTGTTTGGCCAGACCAAATGACAAAACAAATGCGAGATTCTTATATGGCATAGTGGGCCCACTGCCACATAAGTTAGAAACTCCCTCATAACACTTTTAAGAAGGGAAAAGTGGTGGGTCCCACCCTACCGCATAAGGATCTGGCATTGGTTTTGTCATTTGGTCGGGCCAAAAAGCTTTATTGTAACTTTTGAACAACATTGCCTATTTATTACCTTACGAAAAATATTGTAAGGTAACTCAAGATCTTGATTTGGTTCCCACGTACATCTATTTTCTGAACGTCTAACTTAAATATTTTAAGGGTTTAGGGTTTATTTTCTCAGAAAAAGAAATAAGAAAAAAGAAAAAAACCTAAAAGATTAATTGATTTTGACCAGCGGTTTGGATATTAATTTATAGAGGAACGACGGCGCTAATGCATCACTAATTTGACGATTTGATTCTAAAGATAATAATTTGATAGTTTTAATTTTAAATTAATGAATGTGTATCCGTGTCGATGGTATTATCTGTAAAGCTAAGAGTCTGATGTTCCTTTGGGGTTTGAGGGAGGATATTTTTAAAGGGTACTGTTTTATCGACTTGTTAAATCGATGGGAGGCGTTAATGGTGTTGTAAGTCCTCCATTATATGTATGTTGTTGCTGCTCTCTTTTGATTTTCTAATAAGATTTTAACCTTTCTCCCTCAAAAAAAAAATAATAAAAAAAAATCCAACTAGAGAAAAAAATTTGGTAGACCATGTCAAATTAATAACAAAAGATCCTGAGAGAGGTATGTCTAAAAATATCCTTCCTCTTTTTTTTCCTTTTTTTTTTTAATGAGGATAGTCTCATATGGAAAAATAAAAACTTTGTAACCCAATATGTAAGATTATAGACTTCTTCATTCATTGCCAATTAGTTTTAAGTTGGATGCTACAAATTTAATATGGTATCGAAGCAAGTCACATGGTGTAAGGTCCATAAGTTCCCTCATGGATTTTGTCAATTTGCGTGTCAAATCGAACTCAATATGGTCAATTAGAGTTAGCAAGTTATCTCTATATTTCTAATCATTGAAGACTTAAAGTGAAAGATAAAAGACTTGTGCAAAGCTCAACTCGCCACTATTGGAAGACATCTTAAGATGGGAGAAGCTTTGACAAAAGGGAAGATATGATATCTCTACTCTCATTAATTGCTCTAAATATTCTTTAAGGTTTGTATTTAATGTTTTATAAGATTCCTTAATTTGTTTTGTAAGCATGTGCAGGAAACAGGTTATTTGACAATCCGTGCTTTAAGTTATATTAAGTCATGTATAAGAAAATATGAGTTGTAATGGGGAATATTTTTTTTATTATTTTCTTATGTATGAATTTGTCACGAAAATAACAAAGGGGGAGAATGTTAGGTCCATGAGTTCACTCATGTCATATTTGTCGAATTTTGTGTCAAATGTAACTCAAGAAGGTCAATGTAACTTGAGTTATAATTTCAGAAAAACTAGCTTAGTGGTTTCGAAACCGCCCTATTAGTTTCGATACCAAAACGCATCTGTTCAACAAATGAGTTTTGGTTTCGATACCAACTTTACGCTTTTGAAACCGCTTCAAAAGTTGTCTCAATGACACTTTTGGTTTTGATACCATGCTATGTATTGATACCAAAATTCTTTTGGGAACAAAAGAGTTTTAGTATCTATACCACCTTCTTGGTATCGATACCATCTGCTTATTTTTTCAACAGATGCTTTACGCTTTTGAATCCGTGTTTACGGTATCGAATGCGTCGTCCAGATCCGCGAATCTGGGCTGTTTTTTAGAGCTAGAAAGTGCCTTATATGAGTTATTTTTCACCATTCTTATTTTAGGAAGAACATGGAAGCGTGAGAAACAACTTTTAGTGGGTGAGGGTGTCATAGACTAGATCGAAGAACATCACTCATTGTTAATAGTGTGTTCTAGATCTAGAAATGCACTCATGATAGTTAGTGCATTTCAGATCTAGATCTGGGAATCACCATTATAAATAAAGTTGATTCATTCATGTTTAAATCAACCATTCATCATATTCAACAAGTTCCTCGTTTCCACATACACTCCCCGAAACAATTCTTTGTCCCTACTTCCTAGAAGGTTTCTAACAATTCGAAGATTTGAACCCTTCATAGAAGACTTTGTTAAAGAAGCAGTAAAAAATTTCATGGTAAAATGGGTTGGGGTTGCATCATTTCAATCCTATTATATTGTTTAGTGTAATCTCAACAGTTAGATTGCCATCTTTCAACAGCAACTTACATATGTTTCGCACGTGTGAGGGAGCTTAACGGAGAAAAATGGGACGTTGGGCAAGCCTGACTTTTAATACATTCATAAGGGTAAAAGGGATTTTTTAATGATGCATTTTGACGTATGTTCACTTTTTTAGACGGTTAATTGAGTCAACCGTCATCTTAGGACCCAGACTCAAAGGTGGATATATTCAGGACCCTGAGCCTAATATCTAACTATTTCTGGGACCCTAATAATTTTTTTAGCAAATTCGGACTAAATATTTCTAAACGAGGCTGGTATTGACATCTAAAAATGGGATAAAGGCAACTATCAAGCATAGTCAAAGTTAGTCTTTTAAGTTGACTATATAAAAATAATAAATAGATAAGGGCTATCAAATTTGGTCAAGCTAATTACACAAATAATTGTTTGACCTTATGTTCCATCCCTTGAAAACCTAACCACCTCGAACGGAAAAGTTGAATTTTTGTTCGGCTTTCTCTCGTCGAACATCATTTTTCGATCATCGGAGGTCGTGATCATAGAAGATGGTGAGTTCTTCGAAGTAAACCGATAAATGGGAGAGTTATGCTAAAAAAATATTTTTGGAGAGGGTATTTGTTCCACTATTTCTTCTAAAGAAACTCAAACAAACTATTTTTCGATAATTGGATCAATCTTTGAACTTTTTTTTCAAGTGTTTTCGAGTTTCCGATCGAAGAAAATAAAACTCAAATTCGCAACATGTTCGCTCTTAACAGTGTGAACAATTCAGAATGTTTGCATATAAGAGTGTGAACAATTTAGAATGTTCACATACAAGGGTGTGAACAATTTAAAAAGTCCGCATATAAGGGGGTGAACATTCAGAAAGTTCGCATAGAAGGGTGTGAACAATAGAAAAGGTTCACACTTTACAGTGTGAATATATCATCGTCCCAATTTTTTTTTTTAAACCTAAGTTAAAACTTACAAAAATCACAAGAAAATATGGATTCAACATGATTGTAACTCTAAAAAAATGAAAAAATCTAAAAATATTAACAAAAATTGACGAAATGCTCGATTTAGTTGGTCAATGGATTTTATGTTTTGGGTTAAGTTTTAGATTTGGTCAATGGGTTTTGACTAACCAAAGAGAGCCCCAATGATTTCTTAGTATGCCCTTATCTAAATACAGTAGCCCTTGTCACTCAGTTACCCTTATCCCATTTTTAGATGTCAGAAGTCTGCTTTCTAAATAGGATTCAAATCCATATAAAGTGCCTTTTAAAGTGCTTTATTTAAAGAACCAAAATATATCTAAATATTTAAAGGATCCTTGAAGATACAGAATTAAATGCAAAATAGTACTTAATTCTACTAATATAGATTGATTGGTTTTGGAGTTATTTAAACAAGTTAGGAGTTGTTAATTACAAGTTTTATAGCAATGGAGATAGGATTCAATTGGGTGATACTCATGATCACTATGCTCATCTTGTCTGTGTTTTCATCTCTTGCAGTCGCTGATGATTCATTTGTAAACTATGGGAGCAAATGGATTACCCCAGGTGGCCCAAATCCTTTACATAACTCTGAACCCCCACCGCGGATCACTACCTCAAGAACTTTTGGAAACAAGTTTAGATTTATTCCATTGCCTAAAGACCTTCCAGTGATGCCAAGTGATTCAACAACATCTTTTGAGATCAAAAGATCTACTCCTACAGGCCCTGATCCCAAACATCACAAGGAAGCTCCCATAGAGGCTTACCCCTAATTCTGGCTCCTACACACCTTGGTTTTAGGTGCTTATTTTGTAGGGTTTATCTGATACAAACTATATGTAATAAGGGAATGCTAAATTGAATAAATACTCAGTTTGTTATGTTAATAAATACTCAGTTTGTTATGTTATGTTATGTTATGTTATGAATTCTGTTTGGATTTACATGAATGTTTTTAGTAGTACTAGATATTATAGTTGTAGAAGTTATTGTGTTGTATATAAAATATTGGACCCTTCAATCCTACCCTAATTCGATTTACTAGCTAAATAAGTAGGGTTAGGATTGAGCATTTTTGATTTGTTACCCTTTCAACGTTATTTCCTTGACCCGTTTCATAGTTTCAATTCTAAACCTTTAGCTTCCAAGCTTGTTGTACATGGTTTAATCCTTCCTATTTTAAATCAAAATGTGAATTTTGTTGCCGGTAGATTTTCGGTGGTTGAGCTTGAAGATTCAAGTTAGTAGTGAAATACTCGTGGAGTCAAGTATTGGTTCAAGGTGCGGAACTTGTAGAGTTTAAGTTGGAGACGCATCATTTTGTGGGAGGTATTGGTTCGTGGATTCGGATTGTATACGTAGCTCATTCACGTTGGCTTGGTGGACTCCAAGTTGTATGCGTAAGAATTGATAATCAACTAAGAGGCAAATTCGTGGAGTTCGAATTTGTGGAAGAACTGTATACCGTAGCTGATCGGAGCATAGAGGGGATCGTAAATCATGTCCATCGAGTGGTAAATCGGGTTGTAAGTTTTTAATAACTCTTAGTGGATTTTTGCTGGACTAGGTCCCCGGGTTTTTCCCAGTTTGGGTTTCCTCGTTAACAAAATCTCTTGTGCATATTTTCATACTTGTTATGAGATTGAAATATTCGATTCTTGTTCTTATTAATTCCGCACATTAAGAATCGAATAAGTCAATCTCCTTGTTTAGAGATTATTGTTTGACTGTTTGTCACCTTAGTAATTTTTATTAGGTGATTGTGTGATCCTTAACCATTAGTCACATTAGCATACGGTTTATCCAACTAAACCGTAGGGCGTATATTAACTTTCAATAGGCCCAAAGGGTCACGCGTGCTCCATGTCACTTAATAGAACACTACGTGTTATGCTCAAAATAATGAAATATGCGAGGGGGAGCCGTGTTAAGAATAGTCCCACATAGAAAGGTGAAAGCCTTGTAATTTAATATATATGATCTTGAACCTCTCTACTCATTCTCAGTTGATTTTGTATTCGATGCTACAAACTTAATAGGACTATTGCCTGATTACATGGGCATAAGAGAGAAAGCGTGCTCCTCGATGATAAAAAGATAGACATAGAAAAACTTGACCCGACAAATTCGACCGCCAACTAAACGAGTAAGGCTAGGGTTGATAATTTCTAAACCCGCCAACCTGTGGCTTAATCTTTTATTTGTTTAATATTCTAATATGTAACTTTTAATTTTAAGTTTTAATGTTTTAAGTTTAAGTTAATGGCTTAATCTTTTATTTATTAAATTTTTTTTTTACTTTAATTAGTAATTTTTAAGTTTAAAATAATAATTAATGACTAGTTAGTGACTTTTAAATTTATAGGTTTTAGTTAGGGTCAACCCGCTTAGACTTAGGGTTTAGAAAACTAACTTGGAGTTAGGGTTGAGCAATCTTGATTCGTCAACCCATCTAGGGTTGACCCTAACCCTAACCATAACCCGTTGCTAGGTCTATAAAAAGTCATCTAAACTATTTATGTGCAGCTCCTATTGGCTCAAATAGGAGCCTTTCAAAGTACTCCACCAATTCTAAAAATTTCGATTGTCTTTTTTTTCCTTAAACTCACTTCAGTTTTACACTCTACTTACACCAGTTCTAAGACCCACTCAAATATGATCTAAGAGCTATTTTATTGAGGATGATCTTAACGTCATGTGGGTCCCACATATTAGTGCCCACAAAGTACAAGTGTAGTGTTCATAAAGAAAAAAAATAAGATGTTACTTTATAATACTCGGTTTACATATAACTGTGAGTGTTCCATGAAGTTGGGTTGATTTTTTGTGTTGATGATCTTCCCATCTATTACTATCTTTTAATGTGGTTTTGGTCGACTCGATGCAGCTTCAATTGAAGTCGTATGAATGTCCATCCATTCCACTTTTTTTTTGTTTCCTTTTTATTACCCACTATACCTTGCTATTATTTGTTTAATACAAATCGTCTCTAGATACTTTATTTCTATAATAATTATATTCGATTTACACATGTCAGTGTTACATGAAGTTGATCTAAGGGCTTTTTTTTGTCACGAAGATCTCATCATCGTTTAGATCACATCAATGCATATGGTTACGTCATCTTCAAGTGGACCTACTTAATACCCGCTGCTGCATAGAGTTGATCCAAAAGTTGATTTTTTATGACAAATGTCACCTTATCGTTTAAATCACATCGGTCCATATGTGGAATGGATGGACATTCATATGACAAAGGTCTCTAAGTAGGCCACCTAATACTCAGTTTATTCTTACGCGTACTCATTTTGAAAAAAATCTCTCCAAAGGCTTGACTCAAATGAGCATTGTCAAGGATTCGAACTTACGACCTCGCCAAAGGAAGGCCGGCTTCCAACCACTTTCCCCTTCCACAAATTTCTTACGCGTACTCTACTTACACTAAGTAGTACATGTAGTTGATTCAGTGTGTAACTCATCATGTAGACCAAAATTAGATGATGATCATAGAGGTGGATTTGTCGAAAAGTGAGCTCATAGTTTATTAGTTTAATGAGTTTGTTGTAGAGATTGCCAACTCATAAGCACGGTAAAGACGTGTGTTAAAGGCAGACCAAACACTCCACCAAACTCGTCGGCATAAATAAATATTAATTAAGAAAGATAAAGGTAATAAATTAGTAAGGGCCAACGATAAGCCACGTACGTACGTACGTACATGTCAGGTTTTGTAAAGCTGGTCTGGAGTCTGGACCCAGTAGGTTGTTGGGGGAGATTTATAGCGGCAAGGTCCAAATTAAGGAGCCTTATTCCCCACCCGCACTCTGCACTGTAGGATAGGATAGAACGCTCGTGTTTGGCATTGCCTAAATATCACAATTAATACTATCTACCTAACTAAAATTAAAGCACCTCTTTATCATGATCGACTTCCAAATGCATGGTCTCGGATCAAATGGGTTTCCAACGAGTATGGCCCACAATACTCATTAAGCCATACTTTTTTTTTCTTTCACAAATTAAGAACATCATATCTCTAGAACACTAATTTCATTTGCACCCCACTTTTTCTTCAGAATGCTATGGGGATGAAATCTTGATTGATTATAAATGTTGACTCCTAATGCAAATCACATTTATAATAAAATACTATCGATGAAATATTGACTGCAGGATAGAGCGCTCTTGTTTGGCATTGCCTAAATATCACAATTAATACTACCTACCTACCTAAAATTATAAAGCACCTCTTTTTCATGATCGACTTACTCAGAATGTTGTGGGGATGAAATCTTGATCATTTAATTTTTTTAAAGTTAAACTACATTTCATACAATCTATTTAATCTTTATTATAAAACAGAACGATCTACAATTTAAAAAATAAATTTTGACTGTCCATCTTATAATACATGTTGAAAGATAAATCTTAGTCACTTATCAGAATTTGAGCCCTTAACATTTTCCATAAAAAAAGCTCTTGGATTTATGGAAGTTGTTACTCAACCAAAGTAGCTTGCTTTTCCCACCTGGCTAGCATAGCAGCTACTTGGGGCAGCCAGCACATTTAAGAGTTAAAAGACCATAGTTAGCAATTCGACATTTGGCAAAGAGCCGTCATAAGTTATATCGGTGTATAATTCGTTTTGAAGATCAAAAGATCCGATAAAATATTCAATTAATTAGTGGTGGTACGGTATTTAAATTCGTGTAATATTCGTTTTGATGAATGACAAATTCGGTCTAAAATTTGTCTGCTATATAATATTAGAATACTATTACCATTGAATGAAATAGTCAATAATTACAAAACTCGAGAACATCGAGGCCTTAGAATGTGGATTTGCAATGACAGAACACCGTTGATGAGCTTAACCTTTAGAGCAAGTGTGAAAAGGTCACAATGATTTTCAATTTTTTTTGTCAGAAATTAAAGGCATCTGACCTTTTATAAAATCGAGACATAAGGGTCTCTCTTTTGTCTTTTTCGGAAAACAATATAGTACCGAATTTTAGGCGCGTTTTTATTCGTTTTCAGTCTTAGGCCCTGCTTGGTATCACTGTAAAAGTTCCCCGATAGGAGATGTTTGCAATGGTAAATGTTTGTCATAGTGAAAATGTGTGTAAGGTAAATATTTATTGGTGCTTGGTATGTTGACTGTAAATGAGATGTAAATATTTAGTGGTGCTTGGTATGCACAACAAATGCAAAAGAAAATGACATTTTAAACTATGATATCTCCTTCAGGCATTTCATCAAACATCTGTTCTACATTAATCTGAAACAGTCCATACTACCACAAATAAAATAGCTATAAATCGATCAGTTCTTATTATGTGCTTCAAAAATAAAAATTGCCTATCAATGAGATAAATAAAGAGAAGGGCTAAGAAGAGATTTGATTAATTAAAAAAACAAAAAAGAGATTTGAGATTTTTTTTCCAAGATAAAAATGGAAGACAAAGAGAGGGGGAGAAAAATCTGAGAGAAATCGAAGAAATAGAGAGATTAGAAAGAGAGATTGGAGAAAGAAACAGACAAGAGTGAGATTGTTGAGAGAAAGAGAGATGGATCTGAGAAAAAAAAATAGATTACAATATCTCTCTCTAAAACAGATTACAATCTCCCTCTCTCTCTAAAACAGATTGCAATCTCCCTCTCTCTCTAAAACAAAAAAAATAGATTACAATCTCTCTCTAAAAAATGGATTACAATCTCTCTCTCTAAAAAAATAGATTACAATCTCTCTCTCTAAAAAAAAATAGTTTCGTCACCTTCGCCATCTCCTGCAGGTTCCGATCACCACCGCTCGTCTTTAGCAGCAGTGCCTCAACCGTTGCCCTTGCCTGATTCTTCTTTACTTGTTCGTCGGGATTCAGGGTCGAGAAAGAGAGAGATCAGGAAAAGAAAGCTTATAGTGGTCGGTGTGGAGAAGAGGGGAAGGTGGGAGATCTATCGTGCTAAGGGTGTTTTGCGTTTTGTTGAGTTATTGCATTCGTTCCCGGCCCTTTTAGAGCCGGAAACGTTTGTCGATAATTTTGCCTAAAAACCATGGGGCCATGGGAAATATTTACCATAAGTGACATTTACTATGGCATACCAAGCACGCGAAAATCATCCAAACGTTTGTAAACGTTTGAAGCACAAACGTTTCCAGCGTACCAAGCAGGGCCTTAGACGAGTTTTAAGCGTTGTTCAGCAAAAGTATGGAATTTTACGCGTCTTGTTCAATAGGTCGCCCAATAAGTCGATGAGCACCAAAATCCAAAGATTCGCGTTTAAAACGTGAATATATATATATATATATATAGGGTGGTCTTCTTTATTTTTATTTTATTTTTTGGGCTAAATGAGCTGAAATAGTTAGGTTGGCCATTAATTGAACAATGGCTGAAATGTCCAATTTTAGCCATTACGCGAAAAAACAACAGAATATGAATGAGACAACAGAATATGTGTGAGATATCTTTACATGCGAAAAAAATTGACGGGGAGGAGTAGGTGTTCGTGCACGTGATATACATTGCTAAAATGTTGGCATAGAAAGTTAAATTGGAGTGAAATTGTTGAGCTAGCTAGCTGATGGAGGAGTAGGTAGCAGCATTTAACTCTCCATTTACTAACTAATTCAATAGATTACACGACATAAACAAGTGCATGCGTTCATCATCAGGCACAACAACCGCAAATAATACAAGTTTTTCTTTTTTAAATAATTTTTTTTTCGTGAATAGTACAACTAAAAAAAGAAAAGAAAAATGATTCATTTTTTTTAATTATTAAGTTTGTGGGTATCCTACTCAAAGTCGATTAGTGATGAGTGAAAAAGCTTAGGATCTAATATATTAATTAAGTTGCAAGCTAGGTTTTCATCTTCGCATGTAAGACTATTTTCGATCAACACGCCCTCTCACGTACAAGTAGTGTTATATATGTTGAGCCTGCCATATGATATTCGTACTCTAGTCTATCACATGTGACCGGCCTACTACTTGATATCATATTAAATTTGTGGGCATATATCAAACTCAAAACCAATTGAAGTAGAGAGACCCACATCTTTACTAATATATAAGGGGCTGACCCCTTAAGCCATTTGAGCCGGCTAAGGGAGCCAGCCTCCAAAAACTAGGAGAGAGAAAGAAGGATTGATTTTTTGTGTAGATGATTTCCTCAACGTTCAGATCACATCATTCCAGGAGTGGTCTCCAAGTGGGACTACATGGAGACTTACTAAATGCCTAAGTTTTAAAAAATTTAGTCCCTAAAAATTTAAAAAATGTGTAAACTAAGTTTTAAAAAATGCCTAAGATACCCTTGTTCACTTTTTTTTTTAAACTGGAAAAAAGTGCAAGTCTGAACTTGCACT
>MVGT01000438.1:2532662-2549915 GCA_002174775.1 Macleaya cordata | reverse complement strand
TGTGTTTAAAAAATTTATTTAAAAAGGGACCGTGCAAAGGCTATACCACTAGCTAGTCCATACTACATACTAATATTTAAGCCGTATTTGTATATGTACTTTTTATTTGTATATACATCCGGCTTTCGATCATCTTATTCATTTTTTTGTTACTATAGTTAATTTGTGTGCGTTAATTACCTAGTTAACAATTTTGATCTTTTACTAATCTTTGGTGCCAGGCAATGGAAAAGGAACAGACTCTTACAACAAATACAAGGTAAATATATCCCTAGTAGCTAGCTAGATCTTTCATTTAGTTCTTTTGTGTAGATGGATGGACAGAAACATTTCGGCTCATCAATTTGAGAGGTAACTAATGGAGGTAGCTAGCTCTATAGCTAGACTAGACAACGAGTTAGGGTCAACCTTACGCGAATTGATGGGTCAATATTGTTCAATCTTAATCCTAACTCGTTCATTAAATGAGTCAAATTTTCAAACCCTAACTCTAGGTAGGTTGGCGGGTTGAACCTAATTAAAACCTAATTTTTTTTAAAGCCATTAATTATTATTTTAACTTAAAAATCCTTAATTAAGGTAAAAAATTTAAAATTTATCAATTAAAAGATTAAGCCACTAATTAAAACTTAAAGCATTAAAATTAAAAGTTACTTATTAAAAAGTTATTTTTTAAAAAATATATAGTTCATGGTGGGTTGATCCATCTAACTCAGTGAGTCAAAAACCAACCTTAACCCTACCCGTTTAGTTGGCAGGTCGGATTAGGGTAGAGTTTGATGGATCATGTCAATTTTTTCCAGGTCTATCCATGGTGCATAATAGAGACGCACTTGGCTAGGGGTGAAAAAGAAGCCCTTAGGCCTAGTGTCACGGGTTTGGGCTTCTAACCCATATAAATCTCAAGACCCCTCTTTATCCAACCTATGTGGGACTAAACCCACTATTTCACTATTTCACTGGAACACTAGGGAATAAGACTGACTTGCTAGAAAATTGACTATTATTAAGGGAACTAGAGTAGTAAACCTTAGTAATATGGTGCCACAACAAAGAGTTTTTAAAAATTTGGATGGGACATGTGCCTCACCCAATGCATACTTAGATCCGTCCCTGCATAGGCCCTATCACCAAGTTCACCACAGAATTGTTTTTGCTATTGACTGGACTGGTCTGATCTGATGATTTGACTGACCCAGCCTAAATTACCTTTAGATAAAATTGGATGGGTTTGGGTTTTCAATCTCAGCCTGACCCAAAAATATAGACCTAAGAACATGGGCCAATTAGCTAGGCTTGAGTCCAAACCAATGATAAGTTAGCTATAGCCCAACATGTAATTTACTTGGGAAATTTTAAGAGCCCACCCTTAAAATTTGGCAGCAGTACTTAGAATATGTTTGACTATTGAGCCTATATTCTGTCTTTAATTAAACTGAAAATTGGATACTATCTTGTAGCCTTGTAGGGTTTAAGCCTGAAAAACTGATGACACATATGTAGTAAAAATAATTAAAATTGCAAAGAGCTAAAATAATTGATTATTAATGCATATATATATATATATATATGCAGGAAGATGTGCAGTGTCTAAAGAAGATGGGGTTGACTGCCTACAGAATGTCCATCTCTTGGAGCAGGCTCTTACCTAGTATGTATATACTATTTTCTTCATCTTCATCCGGTCATCCCATAGATACTTAAATCATTTATCGTACTAATTAGCCATAATTAAAAATATGCCCGTGCAGAGGGGACCTTGAGCGGAGGCAAAAACGACGATGGTATCGAATTTTACCACAAATTTTTCCAGGAATTACTCGATAATGGTAATTAATTGAAAGTATATATATATTTCTTATCAACTAATTTCTTTTCACTATTTGTAACTATATATTTTAAATGCGTGTACGTTTTTTTATTTATTTTCTGGACTGATTATTAATCATGCATTTAATTAATTGCTTATTCATTATTAACTAACTAACTAACAAAATGCAGGGATAGAGCCCCATGTGACATTGTTCCACTCCGATTTACCGACAGCTCTACAGACTAAATACAGAGGCTTCCTCAATAAATTGATTGTGTAGGCATCTCGCATTTATCATTAATTTTTATTGTACTTTATATATATATTAACGCTATTTGAAAAAAAAAATATTGTTATTTTTGAAATGTTTATTCTTATAAAAACATTGTTTTTAGAAGAAAAAAAATAAAAAATATTTGAATAATAAAATCATCATATTAATTTATTTATTTATTTATTGCACTTACGTACGTAGGGATGATTTCAAAGACTTTGCTGAACTTTGTTTCAAAGAATATGGAAGCAAAGTTAGATACTGGACTACAATCAATGAGCCACAGATTTTTGGAAGTAATGGTTATCATGTAGGTCTTGAAAAAGAAGGCGATTTGGTAAATGATCCATGGGATGCTGCACACAACATGATTTTATGCCATGCTACTGCTGCTAAACTCTACAAAGAAAAGTATCAGGTATAGTATATATACGTATACTAATCAGCATTATTGAAATAATTAAGATCAATATCAACTAATCTCGCTATATATAGAAAAAAAAAAAAAAATCATCATCAACTCATGAACTGCATGCATGCATGATTAATTAAGATCTGACCAACTTAATTGTATATATTTCTGTGTTTATCAATTGATTACATTATAGGCAAAGCAAGGCGGAGAAATCGGTATTTCAGTGGTGGCTAAGAGGGATCTACCACACTCGGATTCACCTCAAGACAAAGACGCAGCCGATAGGGCTAATGTTTTCACGCTTGATTGGTCAGTGCGCGAGCCTCTAAACTGGCCTATATATAGATAAATTAAGCTTATAGTCTGTTTGGATAAGGGATTTTAGGGAGGGATTTTGTGGGGACCGGGAATTTTGAGGAAAAATATAACATGATTTTTCCACCAAATCCCTGGTCCCCATATAATCCCTCTCACAAATCCCTTGTCCAAACAGACTATTAATTAGTCTGTTAATTTACATCTTCTATTTTTATATAGAAAATTAAAGTTCATACAAATGTTTTAAAAACCGGACCGGATCGGCCGGTTCAACCGGAAAAACGGTAACCCAGTCCAAAAACCGGGTTGGTTCAACACCGACCCAGTAATTTTTTAAAAAACCAGCCTTTTTTGCTTGAACCAGTTGACACGGACGGTTGAACCAGAAACCCAAGTGAACCGTCCGGTTTTTTTACTGGGTCTTAATGTATATATTTTATAAAAATTGCATCTAGAAAGGTTTGAACCTAGGAACTTTAGGTAATGGACGCTTTTAAAATCTAGACTAGGTAGGTTTTGTTGTTTATTTTCATAAGTTTTATTTATTTATAATATATTATTCCTGTTTATAATATACAATTCTTTAGTGGGTTATTTGGGTCAANAACAGGTTTATGGAGCCATTAGTGTACGGAGATTACCCGTTTGTGATGAGGGCTTTGGTGAAGGATAATCTTCCCTATTTTACACACAAAGAGAAAGAATTGGTAAAGGGATCATTTGATTTCATTAGTGTCAATCACCGCACGTCAAGATTCATAAAAGACTCTCCTTTAACTCCAAACTACGTTTACGACCACAAGTCCAAGTACCAGCACGGTATTGAGTCAGGTATAATTAAAAAGATCAAGTAATCTGTCCTACTATACATTTCACATAGACCCTGCTTTGGTATTATGAAAATATTTGCATCTTGAAAGTAAAAATATGTAGTGGACCTCAACTTTTATGGTCTTTTGATAGAGATTAATGATATATTAAAAGAGGGAGGTTATTGCACCCCCTCTTAGAACGCCCCTTTATAACGCCCCCTCCTGTGGGGCCCACATACGATGCATCTAAGGGCTAATTTTTTTGTAGAATGTTCTTCTCAATATGTATATCATCATATTAAAAAATTAGTTCGTTCTAAAACTTCTAACCCCTTCAAATTAACTTTTGAAAATTAGTAACTATTTAGTAACTATTTAAAGGGTCAAATAGTTATCAATTTTTGATAAGTAATTTGAAGGGGTTAAAAGTTTTAGAACAGACTGACTTTTTTAATATGATGATATATATATTGAGAAGAACATCCCATAAAAAAATCAGCCCTTGGATGCATCGTATGTGGGCCCCATAAGAAGAGGCGTTAAAAGGGGGCGTTCTAAGAGAGGGTGCAATAACCTCCCTCATATTAAAATGATAGTTTGTATTCGGCCAACAAATAAGAGAAAAAAAACAGTGAATAATATTTGCAACATGCACATGGGTCTTTGGTCCAACGGTTGTGCACTCCTTCCATGATTTAGGAGGTCTTGGGATCAAAACTCTTGACATGTGCTTTGTCATTAGTTTGTCCTATGTAATATTTAGTAGTACGATAGCCTTTCGGTGACGGTTATGATAGCCCTTTAGTGGCGGTTTCATTAGTGTATTTGGCGATGTTTATGCACTTCTCACACACCTTTCATGGTGTATCTTCGCCTTCTTAAATATGTATCTTGGGCAATAGTCCCCTACTTCAAAAAAAAAAAAAAAAATTTGCAACACTTTTAATCACTAGACTTTTTTTTATCAGAAAAGAAGAAGCTTTATTCATAGCCTTTTTATTTATTTATTTATAGCCTTTTACCTTTTATTTGTGGGCCCATTTAAAATTACTAGGCAAATCTATTACTAATACCAAGGGCAATCATCTAATCCTGAGTCAGGATCTGTTTACAATTCCTTAAGGCTATGTTTAGATGGCAAAAATAGGAATCACATTCCGGGATGTAATTCCTAAGAAAGGGGAATCACAAACACTGTTCCTCATGGGATTCGTTATTCTCCTATTTCTAACTAATTTTAGTAATTTTTTAAGAATTACATTCATAAGGAATATGATTTACCTAAGAATCAACTCTCTATACTACTAGATTGTACACCTAAAGCATTGTAAACAGATCGATCGATCCAACTCCCTAATTATTATTTTTTTTTTGCTCATTGTGGGTTGTGCTTAATTAATTATCACAGAGGAGAATGAGGATGGAGTGCCCATCAATTCATTGGTAAGACAACCATCGTATATTATGTATGATCAGTTAATTTGTGACTAAGTATATCTCATAAGAATGTATTATTGAAAGACAGTTGATTCTTAATTTCTTTTCTGTTTTTCATTCATGGATCGATATTATTATTATTATTATTATTATTATTATTATTATTATTATTATTATTATTATTATTATTATTATTATTATTATTATTATTAAATTGTACGTAGCATCCTGATGGTCCAGCTTACCCGACTGGGCTGACTGACGCTCTTATTCATCTGAAAGAGAAATACCAAAACCCCAAGATTTACATCACCGAAAATGGTTAGTTAATTAACTATTAATTAAATTAATGTATTGTGAATTATTCTTGAAATTAATGCATGTAAATATATATTCCATATATAGGGGTACCCGAGCCAAGAGACGATTCGATTACACTTGAGAAAGCACTGCAAGATGATCATCGGATTAACACCATTCGCGGCCATCTTCAGGCAGTTAGAGAAGCAATGAAGTAAGTAATAATTATACATTCATAAATAGTTAATAAGCTCTAAAAATAAAATAAAATGATAGAGTCTGGATTGTTATTTGTACATTTTATATGTACAGTGATATGATATTTTTTGATAATGTTCTTTTCACTTTGTAGATCATCCTAACCAAAATATATATATATATATATATATATTTTATGTCCAAAAGTAAGGACTAAATTTATAAAACAAGGACTAAAATCATAATGACTCTTTTTACAGGGACTTTTTATAATTATAATTGTTTAATTTGGTGTTCATGATCAACAGGAGGGGAGTGGACACAAGGGGATACTTCTTATGGGCACTTATGGATTGCATGGAAAAGGGTTCTGATTATCAGGCTCGACATGGGCTTTATTTCACAGACTACGAAGGCGATTTCAAAAGAATCCCTAAAAAATCTGCGAATTGGTTCTCCGATTTCCTGGCCAACAAGAAAACAAAGAATACATACATAATCAGTAACTAAATATAAACGTACTGATTTGATTCATCAACTTTAATTTGTCTTAATAATTGAACTCGATCGATCCCGTACGTACTAATATAATAATGGTGGCTCTGCTGGATTTAATTTATGTTAATTCTCAAGTTAAATTGACAGAGGAGATCGAGGTCCTTGTCTCCCCCTTATTAATGCATGGTTTGAAGGTTAGGGCTGGACTTTTATTTCCTTTGTTTTAATTAGCATGCATTCATGTTTTTAATGTTGTATTTAGACAATAATTAGAGGTCGGGTTTTTTGCCCCCTCTTTTTAGGTGTATCTTTATTTTTGTTTCAATAAAATTAATTTCTAGCTCCTCCTTACGTGAAGATTCTTCTTAAAATAAAAAAGAAGAAGATTAAATCTTTACATAATTAAAAATAAAGCTGTTGGTTTAATTTACGTCTTAATTTGTTTTATTAGTTGTGTTAATTATTAATTACGAGTACTATTGTTTATATATCACAAAAAGAACGCAATTGATGATTGACCTTAATTATTTAATTAGATCACCCAACATGTATAATATTTAAGACTGAACAAAGTAGTATGAAAATTTGATGTTTTCATTTCAACTGCCACATCATTTAAAACAATTTATTTAAAATCAATTTTTAGTACAATTGTTGGGGCACAATTCAAAGATGACACAAGCAATATGTCGTGTACCCGAATCACAAACGCTAGCTTAACGGATGCAACCATGTAGTATGTCACCATGCAATTTTTTTTTTTTTAGGTTTTCAATTTATTACAAAGGGTCCAAGCCAAAACAATTATAATTTACAAGCCATGCATTTATATATGGCTCATGATATCTGCTTTGACCCTCGTCGTATCATAACTAGCTACTTAATTTGTGGGGAAAATCTAATTTGCGAAGTAAGTTTTATCATAACTAGCTACTTAATTTGTTGGTTACTACTTACTACTAATAATAACCTCGTCGTATGCTTATTAAAAAAATTAATAATTTCAAGTCTCCTAACTATTTTTAAGGTAGATAGATAGATAGATGCTGTAAGGATTTTGTTAACATTCGCACTAAGGCACATGATAAGTTTAATAGTTTTGTGTTTATTTAGTTCCTTAAGGTTATCCAAATGAACTGATTTTTTGTATGTGTGGTACTTATACTATTTAGATCATATCTAAAAAAATCAGTTTAATCGAAAATCTCTAGCACCACAAACATTTAATCTAGACTTTAATAAGGTGAATGAAAGTCGAACATTTAAAGTGATTTATTTTGAGGGTTAGATATCTCTGATTGAGCTGATTTTTATGGACTTCTTATAAATAATTATAATATTATGAGGGAGGTTATTGCACCTCCTCTTAGAACACCCCCTCCTGTGGGGTTCATATGTGATGCATCAAGGGGCCGATTTTTTAGAGGATGTTTTCCTCATTATGTATATCATCATTTTTAAAAATCAGCTTGTTCTAAAACTTTTAACCAGTGTTTTAAAAACCGGACCGGACCGGCTGGTTCAACCGGTGAACCGGTGACCCAGTCAAATTTTCGGTTCGGGTCAACATTGACCCAGTAATTTTCTCAAAAACCGTCTTTTTAAATGTGAATCGGTCGACCCGGTCGGTTGAACCAGTGAACCAAGTGACCCAGTCGATTTTTAAACAGGTTTTTTTTAAGTTAAAGTGTTATAATTTTTTACATTTTGCAAAAATAAGCTTTATGAGTTTTGAACCTAGAACCCTAAAGTGACAAACCTCCCACCATTTCAGCTACCATTAGATTGTTGTCATTATGATAGCATAATTACTATACAACTAATTGTTATTTAAGAGTTTTAGCATTTTCGAAAAGACACTTAACCCACTGGTCAACCCTCTGGTTGAACCAGATTGACCCAACCCACTAGCTTTTCCGGTTCGATTACCTGTCCAGTTTTTAAAACATTGCTTTTAATCATCTCAAATTACTTCTTAAAAATTGGTAACTATTTGACCCATCAAATAATTATCAAATAGTTACTAATTTTTAAAGATTAATTTGAAGGGGTTATTAGAAGTTTCAAAACGAAGTGATTTTTTAATATAACGATATACATAGGGAGAAGAACATCCTCTAAAAAAATCAACCCCTAGATACATCATATGTAAAAAAAAATCAGCCCTTAGATACATTGCATCTAGGTCCTACAAGTTGGGCATTATAAGAGGGTGTTATTTTAAAAATAAGTAACTTGCAAAAGCCATTCTTTCAAACATAACCTTATCGTCCACGTTAACAAGACCAGTAATATTATACCTTTTTTCTGTCAATAACTCATCTTACATTTTGTCCTATAGGACACGTGCTATAGGAGGACCCTAGTGGCTCTGCCACTGCTCTCACATGCTAATATAATAAAAATAAAAAAAAAATGTAATTGTAAGAGCATCTCCAATTCAAAAGTCTTATTTGACAATGTCTTATCTACGGGACATGTCTTATAAGACAATGTCTAATCTACGTGGCAACAAAATCTTCACAATAGACATTGTTGAAAAAAATGCATCTCCAATGCAAATGTCTTGTGATGACTTTTTAACTTATTTGGCACTTAATTTTTGAATTGGTCAAATTTATTTTGTTTCAAAAATAACTAAAAGTTTTGGAAGAAAAAAATTGCTGATGTGGATCGTAAGACATTGTGAATATGAATGTCTAGAAATAGACATTCTACTTCACAATGTCTAGAATAACTACCGCCACATCATCATCACATCATTTCTTCACATTAGCATTGGAGAAGGTTTTTTAAAGTGAATGTCTATTTATCTTACGTAACAGTCTTATTTTACAACATTCATATTAGCATTGGAGATGTGAGTTAAAATTTCTTTTTATTATACGTGTAATTGGAGAAATGCTATTGGAACCGTTTAATAATCTGTCTAATTGGATACATTAATCAAAATTATTTTCAATCTAATTGATATATAACACGTTTTTGAATTTGAATCGTAGCATTTGAAATCGTGCATGGGTCAAACTTGGCAACTTGGCATGGTGTGGACCGCTGAAGATGTTTACGCAATAACTTAAATAAATAAATGTTTTTTTTTTTGGGTCTTGTTAACGTGTGCCATTAGGACACACGATAAAGATGTTTTTGAAGGGATTTTTTTTGCAAGTTACAGGTCTTTAAATCAGCTAAATTTTTGTAAGCATAATATTATCATTATTTATAAGATGTCCACAAAAAATCAGCTCCATCAGAAATATCTAACCCTCTAAACAAATCACTTTAAATGTCAGCCGTTCATTTATACTATTAAAGTTTAAATTAAGTGTTCGTGGTGCTAGAGGGTGCTAGAGGACTCCGATTGAGCTGATTTTTTTATACAAATAACATACATATAAAAAAATCAGCCAATTTGAACAACTTTAAGAAACTAAAAAAAATACAAAATCAAAAAGCTTAACATGTGCCAACAAAATCTTTTTTTTTATTATGATGAATAAATAAATAATGTTGGTATCCCCATGACATTGACATTGACATTGATATTAACATTGATTTGAATACAAAATAAAAATCCCGGGCCCATTTTATGCGGAGATTCATTTTGATTTGGACTGTTATGATTCCAATGTATCCCAAAATAAATTATTAGTCGTGCCAATTTTACTGAGGGTAGTTTAAGAGAAGGTGCAATAACTTCGTGTATATATATAATAGATAACTGAATTTAATTTAGTTTTTAAAATCGATCCTTTGCTCACGTAGATCCATAAAAAATAATAACCCCAACTAGTAACTGACAACCACTAGATCCACAGAAAAGAAAGAATTTATTTAATCAAACCCGGGGCCGGGGGACAGAAATCTGAAACTCCGAGTCCGACTCAAACAAAGAGAAAAAGATCTTAAAAAACTAATAAATAAATGAGGGAGGTTATTGCACCCCCTCTTAGAACGCCCCCTCCTGTGGAGCCCATATGCGATGCATCTAAGGACTGATTTTTTTACAGGATGTTCTTCTTACTATTTATATTATCATATTAAAAAATTAGCTCGTTCTAAAACTTTTAACCCCATCAAATTACTTCTTAAAAATTAGTAACTATTTAACCCCTCAAATAGTTACCAAAATAGTTACTAATTTTTAAATGTTAATTTGAAGAGGTTAGAAGTTTTAGAATGAAGTGATTTTTTAATATGATGATATACATTGTGAGAAGAACATCCTGTAAAAAAATCAGCCCTTAGATGTATCGCATGTTAACCCCACAGGAGGGGGCGTTATAAGGGAGCGTTCTAAGAGGAGTGCAATAATCTCCATCTAAATAAATATAACATTTTCTTACGATACATTAAATATTGGAGTCACAATAGAAAGTTACCAGCAAAAGTTGACCAGAAAGAGAGAGAAAATATATATATATATATATAATAAAATATTTGCAGGAAGAGACTATTAATTAATTAAAACGTAACGTGAAGTTATTTCACATGGGATCGACTGGCTGTCAAATAATTTAATGAATAACACTAATCACGACCATCTGAATCTGATCTGCTCTCTAGCAGCTAGGCGCTAGCTATTAATTAATTTGTCATTCTATAAATTAAATACCGACTAGCCCTAATTTGCACGTACTATATATATATATATAATATCCAATCCTAGCTTATCTATCTACCATCATCATCATCATCATCATCATCTTTGTCATCAGAAATGGCTGTCCTTCAAGTTTTTTCATCATCATCATCAACAGTACTAGTGAGTAATACTCCATCTAAGACTAGTTTTCTGGGTATTTCATCATCATCATCAGGACGTGTGATTACCAGAGCTACTCATCCTAATTCTCTAATTAGAACGGGCTCCGATCACTACTACTCTCACCGACAACAATCAGCAGGTGCAATAAGATGTCAGTTTGGGAAGAAGATTGTGTCACCACTTACAAAAGTTGTGGATGGAGTCGTGGGTGGCGTTGTGGGTGGAGTGGTGGGTGGTGTTACTGGGGCTGTTGATGGAGCCACCACTGGTCTTGTACCTGTTTCTCAACCAGCTGACCAAGTCAAAAGAAGTGACTTCCCTCCTGAGTTCATGTTTGGAGCTTCCACTTCTGCTCTTCAGGTCTCTTTCTCTCTCTATTGATGTATATATATATATATGTATATATATAGACATAGTTATTTATATCATCTCTGTGGGATTATCACATGCAGATGATGTTAATTTTTTTATATTGATTTTCTTCTCACTATATAGATCATTCTTATAAAAAAAAAATCTGATTTTTTTATGGATCAGAATTACGAGTTTTAAAATGAAATAATTTTTAGTAAGAATGATCTATAAAAAGAATATTCCTACAAAAATTCAACTTTTACGTTATCTCTGTCATCTTATAGGGGCCGTGTCCACAAAATGTCAATCTAATGCTGTCCGCAAAATTGGACTCATATATGTACTTAATTTGTGCATGCAGACAGAAGGATCAGGAACCGAAGGAGGGAGAGGACCAAGCACCTGGGACATGTTTATTAAGGACCAAAACGGTACTGATCGATCCTGCACCCCATACATATACATACATACATACATGCGTACATAC
The DNA here is from genome assembly GCA_002174775.1 of Macleaya cordata. Lineage (NCBI taxonomy): Eukaryota > Viridiplantae > Streptophyta > Magnoliopsida > Ranunculales > Papaveraceae > Macleaya > Macleaya cordata. The sequence goes on along the minus strand of MVGT01000438.1, from coordinate 2,538,241 downwards.
TAATATATATACATATACATTCTACATTTTAACCTATAGTTTGTTTGGACAACGGATTTTGGGGAGGGAATTTATGGGGACCAGGGATTTGGTGGAAAAATCATGTTATATTTTTCCTCAAAATCCATGGTTCCTACAAAATCTCTCCTTAAAATCCCTTATCCAAACAGACTACTAGTTTATTTTGTGTTACTTAACAACTATAATTTGATATATTACTATTCTTCTGAGCCAGGTAATGGACAAGCAACAGACTCTTACAACAAATATAAGGTAAACTAATTAAACTAATATCAACATGTAGTTTTATCCATATAGATCATTCTCATCGAAAATTATTATTACAGTTCTAACTCTATCAAAAGTTAGTACTTAAACATCAACGGTGGAATAGATCCTTCAATTCCCGTGTTAAAGTTGAACCAACTAAATTTTTAATAAATTGGTTTGGGTCTCTTTTAATCTCGCTTATCCTCCCAAAAAATAAAATAAAAGAAGTATATAATGCATTGATTTTACCTAAAATCAACCCTTGGACAATATATCTCCTCCATGTGGGCCCACAAGCCAGATTGCCTTCCCTCGGATCCCCTTGGAATTACTGTTTGGGTGGAGGAACTAAACAAATTAATTTCCCAACAGCTGGGAATGTAGGACCAAATTCCTGACGATATGGGCAAGGACTAGGGGTGGCAAAGATTTTAATGGTGGGATTGGGTTTTGAATCCAGCCTCTCCCAAAAACCGGCCCAAAACCTAGCCTAATGAACTTGGCCCAAGTCCATACCAAACCCTAGCTAAAAATAATTTTATTTTTATTATTTATTTAAGCAGTTAAGATGAGAGATATTGCAACAAATTAGAGTACGATATGCAAGAACGGCTTTACCGAGAAAAAAACTGATCTATATAGTACTGGGACGCTGCTATTTGAACATTGAAACCAATGTTACAATTGTAACATTAGATTGTGGGGCCCACATAGTTTCGCTTCAAGAGCTGAAATTTTTTGAGGTTGTTCTTTTCACTATGAAGATCATCCTCATAAAAAATCAGTCTATTTTAAAACTTTTAACTCCATAAAAAATTGATTATTTTTTTCACCGTTCATTTCAAACCGTTAAATTTCAATCAATTTGCGATCAATTTTTTATGGGGTTAGAAGTTTTAGAATTGGCTGATTCTTTTTGAAGATGATCATCATAGTTGAAAGAACAAACTCACAAAATTTCAACTCTTGAAACATAACTATGTGGGGCCCACAAGCTAATGTTACAATTATAACATTTGATCTCAATGTTCAAATAGCATCGTCCATAGTACTGTAGTACATACTGCATACATGTTTTTGGAAGCCGGGGCACATTCATCATATATTTTATTGAGAACAGATCCGTGTACAGCTTTATTTGTACATCGTTATTTTTACATTAGTTGTGTGGCCCATATATTGAGGAACCAATGGCTAATCATATCATTTTAAAATTTTTAACCTCATCAAAAACTAATGGAAAGTTGATTAAAAATTAACGGTAAACAATGAACGATGAGAAAAAAAGTCAATTTTTAATGGGACTACCAGTTTTAGAATGATTTGATTTTTTGTGAGGATAATCTACAAGGTGAAGAGAACATTATCAAAAAATATCAGCCCCTAGATCAACAACATGTGGGCCCCATATACTACTGTACATATAAAATGTACAAATAACACTGTACTCTGATCCATACTCTATTTTATTTTAGTTATTATTATTATTATTTCTAATTAAATATTTTATCTAGTAGAATTTAATTATTCTCTATGCTTATGGAAGGGGAATCCATAAGTATAATGATGTATGTTGATGCATATATGTATTTGCAGGAAGATGTGAAGTGCCTGAAGGAAATGGGGATGGATGCGTACAGAATGTCCATCTCTTGGAGCAGGCTCTTACCTAGTATGTATATACTATTTTCTTCTTAATTCATCCTAACCTAGCTATATAGAACTTTAATATATATATATATATATATTTACAGATCGATTACATTTTCTCCTGATTGTTATATACATTAATTCAATTCTTTACACTTGAAATTGGTATCAATTTACGCGTGGATATATGGATATATATTAACCAACAAAAATATTAATTCAATTCTTAACACTTGGAAATTGGTATCAATTTACACACTTCGATATATGGATATATTAACCAACTAAAACAATGCATGGATGCAGCCGGGAAATTGAGTGGTGGGATAAACCAGGAGGGTATCGACTTCTACAACAAAATTTTCAAGGAATTACTCGATAACGGTGCGTAAGAACGAATTAATTTTATTTGCGCTAATTTTTTCGCTATTAATTTTTCAAGGAATTACTAGATATATTAATATGCTCTTCTTTTTTTTCTTTTTTTTTTTTTCCAAAATTACAGTTGATCATCTAGAAACTTTAATATACTAATTAATTAAGGTTAATTACAGGTATAGTGCCCTATGTGACCTTGTTCCATTTTGACTTACCGACAGCTCTACAGAAAGAATACAAAGGCTTCCTGAGTAAAAATATCGTGTAGGCATCTTGTATTCATCATTATTTACTTATTTATTATTATTATTATTATTATTATTATTATTATTATTATTATTATTATTATTATCAATTATTAATGTTATAGTTTTCATAATTTTTACCAAACATTTTTTTCTAAAATTAATTGAAATTAAATTTATGTTTAATTTTGGATAGGGATGATTTCAAAGCATTTGCTGATCTTTGTTTCGAAAAATTTGGAGACAAAGTTAAACATTGGACAACAATCAATGAGCCACAGGTTTTCGCAAGTTTTGGTTATCGTGTGGGTCTTAGCGGAGGCGATGCGGTAAATGATCCATGGGACGCTGCCCACAACATCATTTTATGCCATGCTGCTGCTGCTAAACTCTACAAGCAGAAATATCAGGTGATGATTTAAAGTATATATTGATCATGAGATTCTCCACGTATAATAATAATAATAATAATAATAATAATAATAATAATAATAATAAAGAAGACCAAAGTTATATGAGCAATTAACACTGAATATATATGAGTGTTTGATTACTTATTAATTTATATATAGGCCAAGCAAGGTGGAGAAATCGGTATGACCATCGTGGGTTCGTGGCATATACCAATCTCGGATTCACTTCTAGACAAAGAAGCAGCGGATAGGGTTAATGCCTTCCTGGTTGGATGGTATGTACTCGATCATGAGCCTCTAATTTTAATTAATAATCTTTGCTTTTTGAATTAACCTTTCGTTTTACCAGGTAATCTCAACTAACTTTTGAGGCAATTAGAAATCTTTATTTTCTATATAAAGATGATCTACATGGTCGGGATCCTAAATTATCTAAATAGACAAAAAAAAACAAAAAAAAAAAACTAATGAGGTTTTGGAATGTAATATAATAATGTCGGTTTTATAATTAATAATGCATGCCTGCCTGCAGGTTTATGGAGCCATTAGTGTACGGAGATTACCCGTTTGTGATGAGGGCATTGGTGAGAGATCATCTTCCACATTTCACGGATGAGGAGAAAGAGATGATCAAGGGATCATATGATTTCATTGGTGTTAATTACTACACCTCGAGATACGTAAAAGACTCTCCTTTAACTCCAGACTATGTCTACGACAGCCAGGCCAAGTACCATCATGGTGTATTAACAGGTATATATACATATATGTATAATACGCGTATATGGATTATCCACGACACTAATTAAACATCTTGATCATTAATTAATTATCATTTGTTTTCCTAGCTAATTAAATTTGTATATTGTGTTTAATTCTCGATCACGTACAGTGGACAAAGATGGAGTGCCGATCGGTCCCTTGGTAAGATATATAACAGATATCCATCTATGCATTTTAGAAATTAAAATGATTATAATTAAATTTGGATTTGGGGATTTTAATTTTGACTAATTAGTTTCATTCATGGTTTAATTAGCATCCTGGTGCTTCGGGTGATTTCTACGCTTACCCCAAGGGCTTGACAGCCGTGTTGATTCATTTGAAGGATAGATACCAAAACCCCAAAATGTACATCACTGAGAACGGTCAGTAATTAATTAATTATCATTCTTTAAAAAAAAAAATAATTTAATTATTTTAAAGCTTACTAAACGTGTCAAATTGTCAATGTATATGCATTCTTTTTTTCCATAGCTGATTCGTAGTCGAATAATGAAATTATTTTTAACTCCATATATTAATTTTTGAAATATATATATATATATATAGGTACACCCGAGGTAAGAGATGATACACTTCCATTGGAGAAAGCACTGCAAGATGACCATCGGATTGAGGTCCTTACCACCCATCTTAGCGCTTTGAAAGAAGCAATGAAGTATGTATTTTATTTTTAAGCTTAGATCGATCGCTAAATATATATTAATCATGCATAGAATTAATTTTAACTATGTTCTATATATTAATTAATTTTTGTTGTATTTATATATATTAGGATCGAAATGTATGTTTATTGCGATGATCTTGATTAATTTTGATAATGTACGTGTGTCTGGTACACGTACGTATTTATGTTAAACAGGAGTGGTGTGGACATGAACGGCTACTTCGTATGGGCACTGATGGACTGCATCGAAATGGGTGTTGCTTATCAAGCCCGATTTGGACTTTACTTCACCGATTACGAAAACAATTGGAAGCGAATTCCCAAAAAATCTGCGAATTGGTTCACTGAATTCCTGGAGAAAAACAAGAAGAACAAGAACAAAAATAAAAACAAGAACATGAACTAATTAGTTAAGTCATGATCTGATTTCCAGAGTACGTACTCATTATGAAATTAATTTACTACTATTGTAATTCATGATTAAGTTACTTCGTCTAGATTATAACCCTTATGTACGTACGAATCAGGAAAATGGTGGTTGGATTCTCAAGTTTAATTAAATTGAGAGAATAATAAAGTTGTTGGTTTAGTTTAAATGAAGGCTTTGATTATCTCTATTACAAAGCAAAGAGGTCTACAATTTGAAAGATAAATTTTATATAGGCTCTCTCTACTCGTGATCTCAATTCGTACTACGCTTATCCAGTTGGGTTGAGGGATGTTTTAATTCATATTAAGGACAAATACCGAAGCTCCAAGATTTACAATATTGAGAATATATGGTTAGTTAATTATTAGACGTAGTACTGTTTAGATTTGAAAGAGAATTTTAATTTCTTTGTTGAGAGATGAGTCTATTGTTTACAAGATCAGTAACTCGATGTTAACAAGAATGAAATCCGATCCGACAGAATCTAAACTCTCAATAGATTATGAAAACAATATTGGATTGCATGGAAATTAAATGAATTTTGATTATATATCGGGTTTTATTTAACAGATTATCAAAACGATTTCGAAAGAATCCCAAAAAACCTACGTTTTAATAGGTATAATGGTGACTCGATCTGTTAATTGGCTTTGAGTTATGATAATTGTTGGTTTTATTTAAGGTCTTTGATAAATTAAGCTGTGTTAATTATTACTGGTATTACTTTAAGTTTTGTGTGACAT